>CM021106.1:504748232-504938607 GCA_007115665.2 Sequoiadendron giganteum
TCTTTGCCCTCAGATTTGTTGATGAAGTTGTGCAAATACTTGCAAATAGTAAGCAAGAAAGTTGGAGATAATTAATTGTTTTTTCAAAAATGGAGGAGAAAGGTTGATTTTATAGACAACCATTCGAATGGATGGACGAGATTGATCTTCTAGAAAGATTCTAAGATCAATGGATGAGGATTCATGAGAAGGAGGTTATGAAATGGATGGCCAAGATCGAGTTTCTAGAAAGATCCCAAGATCTATGGTTGAAAATTGATGCAACCAGAATATGCCATGCATGGAAAAGATATGACGCCGATGGCTATGATGTCTGACGACTATGACAGACATGTAGGACATGCAGACTATGACATGAAATAATGATAGGGGATCTTTGACCAAAATGGAGGGATAAATAAATTATTTTAAATAATTTATTTGAAAATGGAGGAGGATGACAAGGCAAATAAATAATTTATTTGGAGGAAATGAAAAAGGAGATTTAATTAAATTCATAAATTTAATTAAAGGAGGGGATGGAAATTAAATATGGATAATTGATTTGGATCAATTATTTAAAGGAGAAGAATGACACATAAATAAATAATTTCATCAATTATTTAATTATAGAAGAATAAAAGGTCAAATAATAATTATTATCTAACTATAGACATGTGATGAAAGATAAATAATTAAATAAAAAATGATTTATTTAATTATTGAAGAGAGGGGTATTAGTGACAATTAATTTATTTTAATTGATCAGGATACAATAAAGATTGGAAAGTGAATTAATTAAATAATTAAAAAATCATTTAATTAATAAAGGAATATGATCAGGAATAATTAAATAATTAAAATTATTTAATTATTAGAGGACGATGACTAAGGAAAAATGTTGCTCCGTAGATTTTAGGACATTTTTCAGTGTCTACATTTTGCCCCTCTTTGACATAATGCAGTTCATCACATTGTGTCAAAGAAATTTAATTCTGAAATATGCCCCAATGTAAAGAGAAAGGGGAAGAATGACCAAGAGGGTTTTGGTATGCCCCCTCAAGAGGACATGTGGGTTCAAAGAATACGAATGTGCTCTGAAAATAGAAGATAAGACTAGAGGATGAAAGAAAGAAGAAATGTTAGCATGAAGGAGAAAACAAGGGAGATGGGATGTTAGTGTGAAAAGGGGAAAGAAGATAGACAGGAAATGATAAGGGAACCAACTTTCATGCTTACATTTTTATATTTATCATCATTGGGCATCAACAATGTCACAAATGGACCACAAACACCATGATATGACATAAACCAAGGTGTGCAAGGTGACCATTTGGGAGAGACAAACAGTCAAAAAGACAAGGAATGCCCCAGCTCATACTAGGGACCCGATTGTCCTAGTCTTTTTGCCAAGACAAACCACAGGCAACAAACAAAGAAAAGAGGCCATGATCCATCATCATCCCTCTAAATCCATTGATAGGACATCCTCGAGGAGACTAGTAACATGACTCAAAATAAATCAAAAAGATAAGAAAACTCAGACCAACAAAGTGTTTGCCAAGATAGTGTTTTCTAGTGATAATGATGATTGGTTGATTGGTTGATTAGGTTAACCAAGATGACTAAGTTGATTGATAGGTTGATAAGGATAGTTAAAGTGATTTGATTGATCACACCTAGCCTCAAGAAGGAAACATCTTGATGAAGGAAAGATTGATTGACCCAGCTGATAAGATTGAGTGGTGTGACAAAGTTGATTGATAATGATAATGCTTGATTTCAGGAAGGACACATCCTGATTAAGGAAAGATTGATTGACAAAGTTGACAAGATTGTTTGATTGTATGACAAAGATTGATGAATATGACCAAGTGATGTGATGATACCCAACCGCAGGAATGACACATCCTGTTTAAGTAGAGGATACATCTGATAAAGTTGACCAAGTGACAAGTGTTGACATGACACCTAACTACAAGGACACATCCTGCTTAAGGTAAATGACAAGGTTGAGAAAGTCTAATCCCAGGAAGGATGTATCTTGATAAAAGACAAGAGATAAGACCGAATGAGAGAAATGACATAATGCCCCATTCTGATATAAGATTAGTGACCTGATTGAGTTGATGATAAGATAATTGATTGATGAAATATTTAATTTGTTTGTTGTTTCTTGATGTAGTTTGAATGATGATTGCTTTCGGATCAAGCACATGACCCAAATCGATGAACCCTAAAGGAATTGACCTAGGGGCCCTCGGGGGCTCATCGATAGATGGTATTGCCTACGTAGCAATGCACAAAGACCTCGTAGTTCGATACGACTTGAATTTGTCTTAGTCGACAAAATACTGGGTCATGCTTTTATTTGGACAACCTAAAGGGACTGACCTAATGCATCGGGGACTCATTTAAGATGAGCCTTGCCTATGTATAAAATGTGTAGAGGCAACGTAGTTCGACCACTCTAACAAAACCGATTCAAACTCAAACTTAGAGTCAGACTCTATTTTTTAAGAGTTTTGAATTTTTCTAATGTTTTTGGATTTTGAGGATTTTATGATTTTTTGGATTTTGAAATGTTTTGATTTTGATTTTGATTTTGAAATGTTTTGATTTTTTTGGATTTTGAAATGTTTGATTTTTTTGGATTTTTCAGGACATTTTATGATTTTTATGGATTTTGAAGGTTTTAAAGGGTTGATACCATGTATTATTTCCCATGAAGATGCAAATCAAGGAATTTCCCCCAGTCAAGTATAGGACCAATTTACTATGCGCAACGGGAAGCGGCGAATGCGATAGGTGGATATGAAAGCGAAGGATGCTAAATGTTGGTGGTTTTCAGACCATGGGAAGGATGACGAAGCTTTATTATGGATGAATGAGAATTTATTATGGATGATAACTATAGGGATAATGACAAATGTATGTGAAAGATACCCACAATCAACCAGGAAGGCATGCACACAAATCCAAGGACAAACATGATCTTGCCCCTAGTCAAGCTGAAAACCAATTGATAGGTGATGATGATGACAATGTTGTTTGATAGGGGAAGGACACATCCCGGAACAACATGAGGATGATGATTATGTGACTAAAGGATCAAGGTTTGCAGTAAGGCTAGGAACAAAGCCAGTGAATGTTTTAGATGATGTGCTAGGTTGCATAGCAAGATTGTATGGATTAGACTCATTACATTTGGAATGACTAACCTTAGAACTAGATGGGATTGTGGAGGGAACTTGGATAAGTGGATTAGAATCCTTAAACCAATGACAAGGGAAACCAAGTCTAGCAATAGGTATGAAAAGATAATGGATTGCTTTTGGAAAAGGATAAGAGACATGAGGATTATTGGATGGAAGAATTAGGATATGATCTCCAAGGACTATTTCACATAGGAACAATTTGTTTTCTCCAAGATATGGGTTTGGATAAATTCTATGAAAGAAATGACATGATATTTCATGGGTAGTGTATGACCAAAGGATAGACATGTCCAAAAAATTTCCAAAGCATGATTTATGTTTGTACCCCATTTCTTATCAAGATCAAGGTAGGTGGGAAAATGGATGGAAATGATATGGATTGGATAGATAGATGGAAATGCTATGAGAAAGGCATGGGAGATGAGACAACTTGCCCCCAAGTGTAATGGTCCACATAGATAATTTCTCTTACACATGACGCCTGTTTGCCAGGTTTTCATCATGGTACTTATCCAAAGTGCCATAAAAATGGTTTTCACTATTTGGATGAAATTTTTCTCTTTTCTATTTTTTTCTCTTTTTTTTCCTTTTGATGATGTCACACAAGACGCCTATTTGCCGAGTTTTCATGAAGGTGACATTTTTTTTTACTTTTTATATTGATATGATGTTTTGGATGACTGATGATTGTTCTAAATATTTTGATGGTGTTGATGTAGATACTGGTGTCATGATATGCCAATAGTGACCTTTATGGAGTAATTGTCTTGTCAAGATCATAGCACTTGCATACAATTGATTAATGTCATTGTGATTCTCTCTGATACTAGTGTTGGCCTTATCAAAATACGCACATCGTGATAGAGTACCATGGGAGTCCTTATGATAAAGGGTTGCTGCCAAGATGCGATGGATTTGTGAAGTAGGATATTTAGACTTTAAGCGAGATGCGGGATTATGATGGATGATGGTAGGTGTGGATGGACTATTTGGTGTTTTGGATGTAGCAATTTTTATTTTCCAAACTTGGGATGGTGGATGATGGAGTTTGGAATTTTAATTAGGATAGTGTTTGGAACCAAAAATTTTATATTCCTTTCTTGATTACCATTTTAAAGGAGGTGGACATTTACTATATGCGAGAGTCCTCTTTTCTTGTGGCTCCATATTTTATTGAATTTTGGATTTGAAATATTTTATTTGTTTGATCCATTTTTCTTTTGGATCCATTTTAACTTTATTTGTCCACTTGTATTTTTGTTTGATTCAATGGCCTTTGAAATTTTATTTTGAACTTTGGATTTATAATAATTTTATTTTTGTTGGTTCCAAATGGAAGATTTATTCATGTTGGAATGATGGTTTATGGTATGGATAGAAGGAGTGTTGGCAGCAACCTTATGGCAAGGACTACTCATGACCCCCATTTTGATGTTTGTATTAGATAAAGTTTCCCCCAATATCAAGGAGGCACCACTAACATCATTTGATTCTCTGATTAAAGAATAACCAAGACCTTGATTTCTAGGATTTACATAAAATTGTACTGGTTCTATAATGCCTTGCTCATGTAGGCCTAGTCCTCTTCCTTTATACTGCATGCTCTGAAATATTCTATTTGTGATGGGGTATATTTTACTTTGAAAGAAAGATGCAAACCCATCATTATTTAGCTGGAAACCATTACTCAAAATTTTATCATTTGCAAGAAAGCCTGCTTTGACAAAGGTGGATGATCCTATTTGATAGGATATTTTAGATTTGTCATTCATCATACTTGTTTCTTCTTGATCATTTGGGATGTCGATTTGATCTATGGTAGATTTTGTATCTTCTTCTTTGACTTGATCCATAGTACCTTCTTTGTGTTCTCCTTTGACTTGATCAATATTAGTTATTTTATGCTCTTCTTTGATGTTATCCATATCATTCATTTGATTATCTATGTGTCCAAAGGAGGCAAGTGTCTCATTTTGGGAAATGGAGGTGTGTGGAGTTTGGATAGGACCATCTTTAAATGTTTGGTCATGGATGGTATAAAGGTTGATGAGAGGATCATTTTGGATTTCTTGTTCAATGGTAGGATCTTGGTAAAGAATAGGTGTATTTTGGACATGGTTATGAATAGACTCTTGAGCAAGGATAGGTGTATTTTGGATGCCATGATTATGTAGGAATTCTTGGATAGACTTAAGGATGGGGTCATGGGATGGACTACTTTGATTTTGACATGAAGGTGAAGCTATGATGTCATGCTTTGGATTTTTATTTTGACATGTATCCCAAGGTGTAGGCAATGTGATGTGGTTTTGGAGACCCTAACCAAATGTATTTCCATGACCAAATGTAGCTTGGGATGGAGTGGATGGAAATGAGCTAGTGGACGATGGACTAGGATAAGATGTGGAGGATTGGAATGGACTAGTGGATGATGGATTATGATAGGATGTGGAGGATTGGAATGGACTAGTGGAAGGTTGGTTTCCCTTGTCAAAGTTAGGATAGGGATGACTAATGGACATTTGTTGTGGATCAATGGCATGTATTGTGCTAAGGGACTCTTGATAGTGAGGGTAGATGGATGAAGGACTAAAGTTTATGGATTGTTGGTAAGAAGGGTATGTGAGTAGTTGGTATTGACGATTGAGGATTGATTAATATTCAGTTTGACTATGAAGAAGATCAAGGTAGAGTGAAGACATGATCATGAATTTGGATTAGGATGGATAAGGAAAAATTAGTGAGGACCATACAAAAATTGTGACCTTTGGATGACAATGTAAGGTTTCAATGCAAAATGGATATGAAACTATGCTATTTTTTTTGTGATTTTCAAGGATATAAGGATGCAAAGTGCTAATGTACCTAAGACAAAGATTAAGGAATGGTGGAATGATAATGACCCTATTACCAAGGATATGATATGCAAGGATGAACCTATGGGTAAATGCAAACTAAAGTTGTCGCTAATGGAAGATTTGAGCAATTTTCTTTTTGGTTTTCGACAGAGGCTGTTTGATAGAAAATTGGACAAGTTTGGTCTTGGGTTTTAGATTGCAAAATTTGGAATTGTTTCAAGTTGAATGTGTCTGTTTCCAGATTTGTGAAAGGTGTTTATTTGTCTCAATGTCTTAGAAAAACACTTGGCAAACACAATATCTTATCTTTGAAAATTTGAAAACATGCACAATGAAGACAAGCACAACCCTAGGTTAAGCAAGGACAATATTCACTAGATTCCATGTGGGTTTCCCCAACCGCACTTATTCTTAGCATGTGAATCCAAAAGCTTGGCCACACGAGCTCCCCCTTACATTGCACTCACTTCTTAGGCCAACCAAGCTTCCAACCCCCATAAAACTCCCATGGTAGGTTGATCACCTCTACTAAGAACTGCGAGAATGTGGATGCCTTCACAACGATCGTTGTTGCGCTAGCAAATAAAAGGATTTTGGCAACTATACAAAGGTTTTTAGTTCGAGACCCCTATTCAAGTGGCCAAACATGGGGCACAAGATTAAGCTTCGTTTAGGAGGCACTCCAGCCTGAAGAGGTTACGCTCAATAGGGTTTTGGGGAGTACTACTTGGTCCATATGACACATCCACACTCGTAATCCTAGGATTTCCCTTAGGATTCACATTTATATACTGGTCGAGGGTAGCTCGACTAAAGAGCTCTATTGCCGGTCTGAATCACCTTGGGGTGAGTAATTTTTCCCACCAAGGAAGTTCCAAGTTCTAGAGGCAATAAACATTTCTCTTACACCCAGGATCGCATGAATGCACAAGGGGAGAAGATACTTCGATTATTGCATCAAATGGTGACACATAATTGAAGACACTTATAGATTTTAATTACTAAATGATAATGTGAGGAGGACACACAAGACACTTTGTTCATTTTAAAAGTTTAACTTGATGTGAAACAAACAAAGTTCATTTTAAGCCAATGACATAAAATGCATGTTCATTTTAACCATATGAGTGTGCATGCAATTTGTTGTTCATTTTAAACCTATGACATGAAATGCATGTTCATTTTAACCAATGAGTGTGAATGCAATTTATGTTCATTTTAACCAATGAGTGTGCATGCAATTTGTTGTTCATTTTAAGTCTATGACATGAAATGCATGTTCATTTAAACCAATGAGTTTGCATGTAATTTGTTGTAGTTGTTGAAAACAAACAAAATTGATTATGCCTAAAGAAATGAAAAGTTCAAATTTTTTTTCTAAAGAAACAGATTTTAGACTCCCTCCAAACTGTGCCACATGCTAAAAACAAGAAATTAATAACTCAAAAGAAAAGTTTAATGACAACAACAAATTAAAACAACCATAACTTTCTCAAAACTTGAAAAAATTTTAAATCTTTTGAATCTATGGAAAGCTAAAACTCAACCCTTCAAAACCCATAAAGTATTTTTTCAAGATTCTGCATGAAAAAAATGTTATAGAGAAAAGAAAATGCGGGTTTTAACAACTAAACTAAAAAAATAGCAAATACTAAAACAACCATAACTTTCTCAAATTTTAACAAAATTTTAAACCGTTTTAAGTTTTGGAAAGCTGAAAACGGGGGCTACAAAACTCAGATGATAATTTTTAAAGAATTTATGTGCCCAATTTTTTGTGCTCAAAAGAAGATGATGGGATTTCATATAAATTCTTGGCTATAATTTGCAAATTAACAAAAATAAACAAGAAAACAAATAAATTTCTCTACAAAATTGTAAGATTCACGTCGAGTTCACCAATGTAAGATGGGGAAAATAAAATAGTATTAGATTAAGTGATAGCCAACACTTCTAAACTATTAACCTCATCCAAACAAGAGAAAACAATGAAAGCATAAAAAAAAAACATTAAATCATAATACTCCCCATGCTTGAATCTTAAATCATTTCTCTTGCTATCCTATTTCTCCTTTTTGCAATCTTTACCCTCAGATTTGTTGCTTCACATGTGCAAATACCTGAAAAATAGTAAGTAGAAAGTTGGAGATAATTAGCTGTTAAATCAAAAATGGAGAAGAAAGGTTGCTTTTATAGACAACCATTCGAATAAGACTATCCTAAAGATCTTAAAGAAGACTATTAATGACGCTGATTGTCTATACCACAACCCTCTTGGTCATCCTTCCTCTTTCTCTTTACACTGGGGCATATTTCAGAATTAAATTTCTTTGACACAACGCGATGAACTGCATTATGTCAAAGAGGGGCAAAATGTAGACACTGAAAAATGTCCTAAAATCTACAAGCAACATTTTTCCTTAGTCATCATCCTCTAATAATTAATTATTCCTGATCATATTTCTTTATTAATTATTTAATTATCTCACTTTCCAATCTTTATTCTATCCTGATCAATTAAAATAAATTAATTGCGTCACTAATACCCCTTTCTTCAATAATTAAATAAATCATTATTTATTTAATTATTTATCTTTCATCACATGTCTATAGTCAGATAATAATAATTATTTGACCTTTTATTCTTCTATAATTAAATAATTGACGAAATTATTTATTTATGTGTCATTCTTCTCCTTTAAATAATTGATCCAAATCAATTATCCATATTTAATTTCTATCTCCTCCTTTAATTAAATTTAATTAAATCTCATTTTTCATTTCCTCCAAATAAATAATTTAAAATAAATTATTTATTTGCCACTTGTCATCCTCTTCCATTTTCGAATAAATAATTTAAAATAAATTATTTATCTCTCCATTTTGGTCAAAGATACCCTGTCATTATTTCATGTCATAGTCTACATGTCCTACATGTCTATCATAGCTGTCGGCATCATATCTTTTCCATGCATGGCATATTCTGGTTGCATCAATTTCAACTGTAGATCTTGGCATCTTTCTAGAAACTCGATCTTGGCCATCCATTTCGTAACGTCCCTCTCATGAATCCCCATCCGTTGATCTTAGAATCTTTCTAGAAGATCAATCTCGTCTGTCCATTCGAATGGTTGTCTAAAAACAACATTTCTCCTCCATTTTGGATTTAACAACTAATTATCTCCAACTTTTTACTTACTATTTTGCAGGTATTTGCACATGTGAAGCAACATATCTGAAGGCAAAGATTGCAAAAAGGAGAAATAGGAGAGCAAGGGAAGTGATTCAAGATTCAAGCATGGGGAGTATTATGATTTAATATTTTTATTTTTCTTATGCTTTCGTTGTTTTCTCTTGTTTGGATGAGGTTAATTAAAATTATTTAATTAATTTCTATCGACTTGACTTTGTCTTATTCGACAAAATACTGGGTCATGATTTAATTTGGACAACCTAGTGGGACTGACCTAATGCCCCGAGGGCTCATTTAAGATGAGTCTTGCCTACGTAGCAAACACGCAGAGGCAATGTAGTTCGACCACTCTAACAAAACCGATTCAGACTCAAACTTAGAGTCAGACTCTGTTTTTCAGGAGTTTTGAATTTTTCTGATATTTTTGGATTTTTAGGATTTTATGAGTTTTTGAGATTTTTTTTCAAGACATTTTATGATTCTTATGGATTTTGAAGGTTTTAAAGGGTTGATACCATGTATTATTTCCCATGAAGATGCAAGTCAAGGAATTTCCCCCAGTCAAGTATAGGACCAACTTATTATGTGAGAGGGGAAGCGGTGACTGCAACGGGTGGATATGAAAGCGAAGGATGCTAAATGTCGGTGGTTTTCAGGCCATGGGAAGGATGACGAAGCTTTATTATGGATGAGGAATGGGTGTGAATAGATGAAAGACCAGATGGAGTGAAAGTAGACGAAGGAGCATAGACTGACTATACTGGCGCTTGTTTTCCAGGTTTTCACCATGGTACTTATCCAAAGTGCCACCAAAGTGGTTTTCACTTTTGGACGAATTATTTTTCTTTACTATTTTTGTGATTTTTATATTTTATTTATTTTTAGATTTTTGACTTTTTAAGGGATACTTTGAGAATCAAGTATAATACTTGTGAAGGTGCATGTTGTTGATGGGTTCGGACAATGGTTCTCCTTCAGGAGTAGAAAGCTGATAAGCACTAGATCCATATGTTGTTGTGACAATGTACGGACCCAACCAATTAGACTCCAATTTACTAGGTTTTTCTTGTTCTACTTGGTTCTTTGGATTCTCCTTTAGGACTAGATCACCAATGTCAAAAATTCTAGGATGAACCTTCTTATTATAACTGCGTTGTAGGCAGTTCTGATATGCTTGCAAGTGTGTCAAAGCATTTTGTCTCTTTTCATCCAGGAACTCTAACTCATGTAGACAGGATACACGGTATTCTTCTTGGTCAATTAGGCCATGCATAGAGACTCGTAGGGACAATAACTTGACCTCTATAGGAAGTATTGCTTCAGATCCATAAACAAGGGAATATGGTGTGGCTCCTGTAGGGGTATGAATGCTGGTGCGATAGACCCATAAAGCAAGGTTAAGCTGTAAGTGCTAGTCACAGCCAGCGTCATTGACAGTCTTCTTTAAGATCTTTATGATAGTCTTATTAGATGCCTCAACTTGACCATTACCATGGGGAGTATTATGATTTAATGTCTTCTTAAATGTAAGATGGGGAAAATAAAATAGCATTAGATTAAGTGACAGCTAACACTTCTAAACTATTAACCTCATCCAAACAAGAGAAAACAAGGAAAGCATAAGAAAAAATAAAAATATTAAATCATAATACTCCTCATGCTTGAATCTTGAATCACTTCTCTTGCTCTCCTATTTCTCCTTTTTGAAATATTTTCCCTCAAATTTATTGCTTCACATGTGCAAATACCTGCAAAATAGTAAGTAGAAAGTTGGAGATAATTAGTTGTTAAAAAAATGGAGAAGAAAGGTTGCTTTTATAGACAACCATTCGAATGGACGAATGAGATTGATCTTCTAGAAAGATTCTAAGATCAATGAATGATGATTCATGAGAGGAAGGTTACGAAATGGATGGCCAAGATCAAGCTTCTAGAAAGATGCCAAGATCTACAGTTGAAAATTGATGCAACTAGAATATGCCATGCATGGAAAAGATATGACGCCAATGGCTATTATGCCTAGCGTCTATGAAAGACATGTAGGACATGCATGCTATGACATAAAATAATGACAGGGGATCTTTGACCAAAATGGAGGGATAAATAATTTATTCAAAAATGGAGGAAGATGACAAGTGGCAAATAAATAATTTATTTTAAATTATTTATTTGGAGAAAATGTAAAAGGAGATTTAATTAAATTCATAAATTTAATTAAAGGAGGAGATAGAAATTAAATATGGATAATTGACTTGGATCAATTATTTAAAGGAGAAGAATGACAAATAAATAAATAATTTTGTCAATTATTTAATTATAGAAGAATAAAAGGTCAAATAATTATTATTATCTGACTATAGACATGTGATGAAAGATAAATAATTAAATAAATAATGATTTATTTAATTTTTGAAGAAAGGGGTATTAGTGATGTAATTAGTTTTAATTGATCAGGATAGAATAAAGATTCGAAAGTGAATTAATTAAATAATTTAAAAATCATTTAATTAATAAAGGAATATGATCAGGAATAATTAAATAATTAAAATTATTTAATTATTAGAGGATGATGACTAAGGAAAAATGTTGCTCGTAGACTTTAGAAAAATTTTCAGTGTCTACATTTTTCCCCTCTTTGACATAATGCAGTTCATTGTGTTGTGTCAAAGAAATTTAATTCTGAAATATGCCCCAATGTAAAGAGAAAGGGGAAGGGTGACCAAGAGGGTCGCGGTATGCCCCCTCGAGAGGACATGCGGGTTCAAAGAATATGAATGTGCTCTCGAAATGGAAGATAAGACTAGAGGATGAAAGATATAAGAAATGTTAGCATGAAGGAGATGGATGTTAGCATGGAAAAAACAAGGGAGATGGGATGTTAGCGTGAAAAGGGGAAAGAAGATAGATAGGAAATGATAAGGGAACCAACTTTCATGCTTACATTTTTATATTTATCATCATTGGGTGTCAAAAATGTCACAAATGGACCACAAACACCATGGTATGACATAAAACAAGGTGTGCAAGGTGACCATTTGGGAGAGACAAATAGTCAAAAAGACAAGGAATGCCCCAGCTCATACTAGGGACCCAATTGTCCCAGTCCTTTTGCCAAGACAAACCACAGGCAACAAACAAAGAAAAGAGGCCATGATCCATCATCGTCCCTCTAAATCCATTGATAGGAAATCCTCAAGGAGACTAGTAACATGACCCAAAACCAATTGAAAAGATGATAAAATCCAAACAAACAAAGTGTTTGCCAAGATAGTGTTTTCCAATGATAATGATGATTGTTTGATTGGTTGATTAGGTTGACCAAGATGACCGGGTTGATTGATAGGTTGATAAGGATTGATAAAGTGATTTGATTGACCATGCCTAGCCTCAGGAAGGACACATCCTAATGAAGGAAAGATTGATTGACCAAGCTGATAAGAGTGAGTGGTGTGACAAAGTTGATTGATAATGATAATGCCTAATTTCAGGAAGGACACATCCTGATTAAGGAAACATTGATTAACAAAGTTGACAAGATTGTTTGATTGTTTGACAAAGATTGATGAATATAACCAAGCGATGTGATGATACCTAACCACAGGAAGGACACATCATGTTTAGGTAGAGGACACATCTGATAAAGTTGACCAAGTGACAAGTGTTGACATGACACCTAGCTGCAAGGACACATCCTGCTTAAGGTAAATGACAAGGTTGAGAAAGTCTAATCCCAGGAAGGACGTATCTTAATAAAAGACAAGAGATAAGACTGAATGAGACAAATGACATAATGCCCCATTCCTATATAAGACTAGTGACCGGATCGAGTTGATGATAAGATAATTGATTGCTGAAAGATTTAATTGGTTTGATGTTTCTTGATGTAGTTTGAATGATGATTGCTTTTGGACCAAGGACGCGACCCAACTCGATGAACCCTAAAGGACTTGACCTAGGGGGCCTCGAGAGCTCATCGATAGATGGCCTTTCCTACGTAGCAGTGCATAGAGACCTCGTAGTTCGACACGACTTGACTTTGTCTTATTTGACAAAATACTGGGTCATGATTTTATTTGGACAACCTAAAGGGACTAACCTAATGTCTCAGGGGATTATTTAAGATGATCCTTGCCTACGTAGAAAATGCACAAAGGAAACTTAGTTCGATCACTCTAAAAAACCAATACAGACTCAAACTTAGAGTCAGACTCTGTTTTTCAAGAGTTTCGAATTTTTCTGATGTTTTTGGATTTTGAGGATTTTATGATTTTTTGGATTTTGAAATGTTTTAATTTTTTTGGATTTTTTTCAAGACATTTTACGATTTTTATGGATTTTGAAGGTTTTAAAGGGTTGATACCATGTATTATTTCCCATGAAGATGCAAGTCAAGGAGTTGCCCCCAGTCAAGTATAGGACCAATTTACTATGCGCAATGGGAAGCGGCGAATGCGATGGGTGGATATGAAAATGAAGGATGCTAAATGTTGGTGGTTTTCAAACCATGGGAATGATGACAAAGCTTTATTATGGATGTGGAATGGGTGTGAATAGATGAAAGACCAGATGGAGTGAAAGTAGACGAAGGAGCACCAATTTAAGATGGGGAAAATAAAATAGATTAGATTAAGTGACACCCAACATTTCTAAACTATTAACCTCATCCAAACAAGAGAAAACAATGAAAGAATAAGAAAAATAAAAACATGAAATCATAATACTCCCCATGCTTGAATCTTGAATCACTTATCTTGCTCTTCTATTTCTCCTTTTTCATTTTCTCCAAATAAATAATTTAAAATAAATTATTTATTTGCCACTTGTCATCCTCCTCCATTTTTGAATAAATAACTTAAAATAAATTATTTATCCCTCCATTTTGGTCAAAGATCCCTTGTCATTATTTCATGTCATAGCCTACATGTCCTGCATGTCTGTCATAGTCATCAGGCGTCATAGCCGTCGGCATGGCATATTCTAGTTGCATCAATTTTCAATTGTAGATCTTGGCATCTTTCTAGAAGCTTGATCTTGGCCATCCATTTCGTAACCTCCCTCTCATGAATCCTCATCCGTTGATCTTAGAATATTTCTAGAATATCAATCGTGTCCGTCCATTCAAATGGTTGTCTATAAAAACAACCTTTCTTCTCCATTTTTTTTAACAGCTAATTATCTCCAACTTTCTACTTACTATTTTGCAAGTATTTGCACATGTGAAGCAACAAATCTGAGGGCAAAGATTGCAAAAAGGAGAAATAGGAGAGAAAGAGAAGTGATTCAAGATTCAAATGGGGATTATTATGATTTAATGTTTTTATTTTTCTTCTGCTTTCATTGTTTTCTCTTGTTTGGATGAGGTTAACATTTCAATAGTGACCGTTATGCTATTTTAATACATTTTTCAGTGTCTACATATATAATAGATGGTAGAATGTTAGAAAAAAGGGTGTTGTACACATTGCACAAGAAAATAATTATTTATTCATATAAAATATTTATTTATTTGTGTTGCATCTTAGAAGATGTGTTTAGCCATATTATTAAATTTTTATTTGGATACACTTATAAAGTTGTATTGTAACATTGGTTGGACATTTTGTGTGAATTGCACATTAGAAAATATTTAATATTGAAAAAACTTTAAAGTACCAAAGATTAATTGTGGGGCCAATTTTTTGTGATCTTGTGGTTTTGAGATGCATGGTTTTTCCAATACCATGGTTTTATTTGTGTGAGCTGAAATCTATAAAGGAAAGCACATTTTTAGTGATTGGATTGGTCAAGTCATTTGTATTAAGCTCTATTATAGAGTGCATATGTGAAGCTTGACATGGGATGTGTGGTTACGTGATTACCAATTATTCTTGAAGAGATGGAGGATGCACTAGAGGAGCTTGATAATTTATAAATATTTATGAAAACTCTACAATTCTATTATAATGAATGATGAGTTGAGTGTGGATGCTTCTAGAGTTTGAATTTTTACCTCATGGAGGGTTTTTCCATTGTATATCTCATGCCATCTTGATGGTATGTTTGTTTATTATTTTGTATGATGGATAATAAATACTTGTTTACATATTTTTCTCTCATGGGGTTATGTGGAATTTTTTTTAATGCTATAATGTATTCCTTTCACTATGAGCATAAATTTTCCCCTACTACAAATATGGTCACATGTTTTAATTGGAAATATTTAATATTGCTTGACTTGGATGGAAAATATATCAAATGAACATTAAAAGTGCTTTCTTAAATACAAATTTACCATAAGAGGTCAAGATGGTCCAACAAAAAGACATCTAGGTTTCAAGAAAATAATATTTAGTTTCCATGTTGGTTAGGTTCTTGTATAGACTAAATCAAGATCCTAGAGCTAGGTATATAAAATGATCAACAAATTCGAGATTAAGTATTCTAAAGAAGCCATTCTATTTCAAATATCTATATAAAATCATTGGTGATGAAAATTTAATAATTTGGTTGTTATGTTGATGATCTTACCATAACCAATAGTGGAATCAAGAAAAATTAAAAGGTGAAATATAACCTTTGTTCTATTTTTAAAATGACTAGTCTCAAGCTCTTGCATTATTATTCAATTGTAGGATTTTGGCAACCTAAGAATGCTATATTTTCTCACAACTATCATCTACACTTATAGAGGTTGGGATAAAAATCTCAACTAACACCAATTCACTATGGTTCAATAAGTTAGTGTATCATAAACTAGTGGACAATTCAACTTATCTTACTACCACTCAATTAGACTTGTGTTTCGTATTAATTTACCTTGTTAGATTCAAGAATAATAGTATAAAGCTACAAAATATCCTGATATGTTAAGTATGCCAAATTTATAAAAAAATTAAAAACTTGCTACTGTAATCCATCATCTACACTTATGGAGATTGGAATAAAACTCTCAAGTAACACTAATTCACCATAGTTCAATGAATAAGTGTATCATAAAATAGTAGGTAGTTTGATTTCTCTTCCTACCACTAAATTAGACTTATGTTTTGTATTAATTTTCCTTGTTATATTCAAGAAGAACATTAGCAAGCTACAAAGAATTTTATTTGATATGTCAAAAGAACACTCACCTTTGGCATTGTTTATCATCATTTCCAATTTCATGTTATTTGGGTATATTGACTATGATTGGGTTAACTTAGTTGATTGTAAGATGGAATGATGCATCGACGTTCCATCATCATCTTCTACGGTTCGTCAGGTGGACCATCACCATATTCTATTGCCACCATCTCCTATCTTGACAGTAAGGATTATCGTTCCCTCATTCTGCGTTCCCTCATTCTTGGTCCCGATGCCCACCCAAGCCAGAGAGGAATGGAAGAAAGTGATGTTAATACATACATAAAAAAGATCATGGTGAACCTACCTACCTACCTACCTACCTACTTATGTATGTTTTATTGCTAGGTCCCAATCAACATAAGGGTTGTTAAATTGGAACTCAATGAGGAGCTCAATGAGGGAGGCCCCTACCCTAACGAGAAGGAAGTAACTCATATAGCATGTATTTTATTGTCTTGGGTGAAGGGTGGGGCGATAGGAAGTTCTAGGGAGGGAGGGTATTATATAATGGCAGGGAGAGCCCTCTTCTTCGACATCTGCCATTATCACATATATAATGAAAATTGAACCATCAACAAAGGCCCCTACTATCGAATGGGGAACCCTATAGTTCCCACCCACCCTTTCTCTGGCTATCCTCCCACCCACAAAAACCCCCCACCCAGGGCATATAGGGTGGTGGGGTTTTCCACCCCACCGACCATATTCACCTTTTGGATGGTGGGGTCGACCTCGATCCGATAGAGTTCAATTACTAAAATGTAGTTTCCTTCCTCCATGTTGGAATATCACTATTCTACTCCTTATCCTTGTTGCTTTGTCATTAACTCCTCCATGAACTCATCACATTGATTTCTCCACCCGATTAAAATAAAAGCTCGGGTTAACTTGTTAGGGCCCAGGTAGTTGGTAGCTAATTATTCTAGTTGGGAGCCAAACAATAAAGAGATTTGTTGATAGGAGATGATGAGAGTGAACGATTTCCACCTCCCACCTTAGGTCTAGGGAGGTCTCTCTCACTAATGAAGGATCCTTGCCCGGTCGGATAACAAAAGTTAAGGATGTATCTTTACTATAAGATCAAAATAAATTTCAAGGTAGAACAAGTAATAATATATGGTTGCCTTCTATTTTATTGAAAAAGAAAATAATTTTTTTGTTAGTATAGCGTGTGAGGGGATGTGATTACAAAGTATCATGATCAATCTTTAACTTCATCACATTACATTGTTTAACATGAAATACATAACTTTAGAGGGGAGATTTAAGGTTTTTTTACTTTTATCATCTGCCGCTACTCAATCACCTTAGGCATAAAATGCTCCTAAGCTTTCCTTTTTTTCTGTTGACCTCACTTGAAAGCTCAATAAAGGAATCCCTTGAAGTTGATGCTCTAAACCCTGACTTGCTACTTCCCGTGCCTCTTCACCAGGGCCTCATTCTTCGACTCTACCTTTTCCATTTGGCCATATGCCCCCTAAACCCATCTATGTTGTTCATGTGGTAGAATTAGAACCACCTGACATATCCCTTGAGAAATCATCCCCCGCTACTTCTATTGGTCCCAAGAGAAAAATCCCTCCGCTAGATAGTGAACCCCATATGGTTCCTAGACCAAAACCCCCAATAAAAAAGAAGGGGGGGGGTCAAATCGGCTGTGGCTGGACTATGTTAGCTTAAGAATACCCTAGGACCAAGTTGGACAACATAACAACAACAAAGAAGAATGGTAAAAAAGACACTACGTGCCAAGTGGAGTTTCCAGTCACGGACAGTGAGGAAAGGAGTGTTGGAAAAAAGGATTCCAAAGGTGAAATTGTTGTGGCTATGAGTATTGACATAGGGACGGAGAAAAAAAGTATCAAGAGGTCTCACAGATTGGCAATAAACAAGAAAGAGATATGGGTGGATGAAATTTCCAACAACTTGGAGTGGATTGGTGACAAATATGAGTGTAAGGACACAATTGAGGAGGAAGAGGAGTTTGTGGAAGGTCCTAGCCACTTCTCATACTTGAATAGAATGATCAAAGATGAATCCACCCACTCTTTAGATCTCAGATCCATAAAGGAAGAGATGACTTAGAGGTAGAACGACAAGGAGGAGGACATCAACATGTTGCAAGAGTGGATGGAGAAACATGAACGAAAGTTCACTAGATTGACTTGTTTCACCATTAAGATCATCCATAGATCTATTTTTACTCTCTCTAATGTCATCAAGGAGGACGTGGACAAGAAGATCGATGGTGAAGGTCCTAATTGGGTCAAGAATGATGTTGTAAATCTCCTCATTTAGAAATGAGAAGGTTTTGCCAATAAGTGGGTTGGTCTATGTGTCTCTACTGGGTCTCTGTTGTATGTGTGTTGTGTCTGTTATCTTTTTGGTGTCTGTTGTTTTTGGTCTGGAATCTATAATGTTTTGTTAATCTTGGTCTCTTTTTGGCCCTTTGGGCTTGTCGTGTAATGGGTATTGCACCCAATAAATGTAGCTTATCTAATCAAAAACATCTTTTGTGATAATTAAGGAGTTCTCAAGATGGTGAAGAATCCAATCTATTAAGCCCAAACTAATCATGTTGAGGTCCTTCACTAAATTGCATTCACTAGTTAGTCTATAATGAAGATGTTTATCTTTATTATTGTTCTATAGGGTGGACATTATGAATAAATCACTTAATAGAGATAAATTGGAATTTTATCCAATCTAGTCATTATGGAGGGTTTAGATATATCATGAAATTGGTAATTTCAATTAGCACTCAAATAAAAAATATTATTAAGAAATACTTTGATTGTTGCATGAATAATCAACCTAGTTTCTCCATCTAACTATTTAACAAACATAATTACAATGTAGTTATACCAATTATTTTTTAAGTTGGAAGGTTAACATCCTACAAAATTAGTAATTTCAATTAGCACTCAAATAAAAATTATTGTTGCTTATTACATGATTAGTCAACTTAGTTTCATCATCTAAATTTATAATAAATAAAATTACAATGTAGTTATATGAATTATTTGTAACAATCAAGTCAGATAATCTCAAGTTTTCTACTAATATATTTTCTTTTTCTAGAAACAAATTATATTCAAGGACCAATTTACCCATATAAATAAGAATTTTATTTTGTAAAATCAATTTCATTCCAAATAAATTTCTCATTACTATAATAATAAAACTTCAATTCAATCATAATGAATAATCATTTAAAATATGTAATGTCAAGGAAGACTTGCTCACCACCCTACCATATTGGCATTATGAAGTCCCATGGACTCTAACCAAAGCCTTGAGCAAGAAAAGTGGGCTAAAACTCATTAAGCCCCCCCATTTTTTAGAGTAAAGGAGTACTTCAATTTCATTTCTAATCAACATGTTCATGGGTATGCAATCCTTTCTAGGGCCCCTACTCCTAGATAGTTACTTGATGAATACCACCCACGAGGGAAACAAGGTCTCTAAAACTTGTTAAGTTTTAAAACAAGATTACAGATCCTATGAGAGGATAATCTAGAAATACATCCCTTCCAATTTTTGATCATGAGAGCATACGATGTATAGGTTTCTAATTGAAATAAAATAATGTTGGTAGTTAACAAGAAAGCGACAAGCCACCCAATAGAGAAGTTACATTTTAATCAAACAATTTACTTACCCTTTTCAATGGGTTTAAAAATAAATAAATTAAAATGAATGAATAACATATTTTTTTCCTAAGGCAAGAATTATGATTAATATACATTTTTTTTTTTTCATTCTATACTCTATCTTCATTTGTAACCATCATCTACCATGTCAATGACTTGAACTTCTATCTATCATAAGATTATAAAAATTTCCTTAATTCTCTACATGTGATCAACTCTTAATAGATTAGATAACCATCAAAACTACACTTTAGATGATATACCCATGCAAATCAACCCTTAATAATTAAGTAACCATTAAATCTACACTTCAAATGATATACTCATACAAATAAACCCTCAATAATTAAGTAACCATTAAATCTTCACTCTAATAGATAAACCCATATCCCCTTAATTCTCTTCTTGCAATTCAACTATTAGCAAATTAAATAACCATTAAATCTTCTCATTAAATGATATATACATGAAATCATCTCTTAAATATTCATTTTATCTATTCTTTAAATGTTATTCACATATTTCTTAAATCCCAAACTCTTAATGAATTAAATAATCATTCTATCTACTCTTTAAAGATTTACACATATTTCTTAAATCCCCTATATACATTCAATTCTTAATAATTTAAATAATCATGAACTATCTACTATTTGAAAAGATACACACATAATTCTTGGATCCTCTTCCTATTATTAATACTAATTTATTTATATATATACTTAAACATTAATATCAACCACTTATTCCTTGATAAAGTTCCTTCTTTGTCCTAGAACCTCCAATATGCTAAACCATAGAAACTCAGCTCAATACTAACAATATAATAGATACTTAACTAAACATATATTAAATTATGTAGGAAGAATAAAGCACATTCCACAGTCAGGAATTCCATCAATCCAAATTATCAGAGATTGAGAAAGTAAACAAAGGGAGCATGCATAATACACCAAAGAAAAATATGTACAAAAATTAATAAAATATATTATGTATGTAGCCATCGGCTTCCTAGCCTTCTAGGAATTATGGTTCATAATTTGTAATATGATATAGCAATCTAAACTAAGAATATGCTACAACCAATTATGTATTAGAATTCAACAAGATTAGGGTTACCCGATGCAAATGAGATTAATAAAAACAAACTATACAAGTTGCTCCCTACTCAATTACACAATTATCATGGTGCATGAAGGTTTGATTAAAATGAAAAACCTTTCAAGGATTTCAGAGTTTCTCAATCAGAATTATATTTCAATCTCCAAAAGGCACCACATGCTTACATTTCAAGTAAACAGGGAAGGATCAGATGTGACTGAGAAGCGTCAATGATCAAGACTACAAAGTTTAAGAATGAAATGATTATAATGGTTTATAAGATAAAAGGATCACACATTTTTCCATGCTATTTATTCAGTTGCTTGGAACATGCAAAACACTAATATCATCTATACTTAATAAGCTCAGCATGGCAAGTGTAAAGTGTATGCCCTTTTGCCTATATATATAAAATTAGTTCAATTCATGGAAGGAGGAATGAAAAAGAGAACCAAAAGAGAGCAAGAGAAAGAATGCACAATCTGAAAGAATAACCATTGTTAATATTGCCTGCAGTCATGAGTTCAAATAAAAATGCATTAATCACTAACTCAGTCTCAACTAGAATGCGTTTGCAAAGGATATTACAGATGACTCAAGAATTCTTGATATGAATGCTCTTATTTGTGTATATGGTTAAGTTTACATCTAAACAGTACAAGGAAGTTGGCATCGCATGACTACTATATTCTGATTTTAACATGTATAATAACCAAAAAAATACTTAGAGTGAGATGAGAAGGCATAGTAAAATAAATAAATTCCGCCATCACATGTATGAGCATTTAATTATAAGGAGGAATAAGTGTATATATAAAATCTCATCAATTTCAATTCATTATGCCTTAATTCATTATGAAGACAATTCTTAAATATCTTAGTAAAAGCTTTAAAATGGTATGAGAACTATGATACATAATTCTCCAATACTTTATACCCCTTACAAAACAAAATGTGAAAACATATATTAGAAATGAAAACTATTCTAGACTTATCTCTCTAGCCACTTAAGAAGCGTTACTTGAGACTTAATATATATCTCCATCGAGCATAGAGGAAATTTAATCAACATTATAGTTATGAGTGTTTTTTTGGAAGACACACAGTAAAATTTGGAAACATAGGCAATCAAAAGAGCTATTTGATATAATTTCTCAAAGAAATATGGCCTTGAAGATTGGTTAGAATGAAATTGTTGAAAATATTATTGAGCGTTCATGTACATCAACAATCAACAGATTCGATTCACATGGTCCTTTACCAAAATAAATAAATAACGATAACATAATCAACTTAGAAGAGGAATATATATATGTTCGAGTGATTACTTTTTAAGAGGGTCATGACATTATTTTTAAAATTGGATGATTAACATCCTATCATATAAATTTATAAAACCATAGTAGCATTAGGTACATGAAGTCATATTTTTTTAGTTTTAATTATGCTAAAAATTTATAACATTACGTTCATGATACAAGTTTGGCATTGATGTAACCATAAAATTACTTTCGTGTCTTTATTTAAGTATTGTAGGTGAGAGTTGCACATTTAATTTATTCTTAGGTGAATGCCTCACAAAATTGGGGGTTTGAACTTTTAAGCCTTGGTGGAAAGATTAGAAACTGTATTCTAATACACCACTTAACAACTACAAACTCCACAAGGGATATCTACAAATTATATTTCACCTCCATATGGTGTCTCAATTAAATCATTGTTGACATCTCCAATCCTCTTTGGGTACTTGGTGCTATAGATTTTAGATTCTTTGGTTGATTATTCTTGAGCCCAAGTTGGCTCCTTTTGTCTGGTGTGCATTCTTTATCAAGGTCTTTTGTTTCATTATTAGCTATCTCATTTGGAAGTTCTTAATCCCCATTGTCCATTTTCTAAGCAACTTGAGAGTCTCAATCACCCTTTTCGATTATGTAGACCCCATGAGGTCTAGGCTTGGATCCATTATTTTTACAAGAGACCCAACCCCTTCTCATGACATGAGATTCTATTAGAAGATTAAACTTGCATCCCATTCAAATTTACCCATTTTGGCATGCTTTCAAAGTGAAAATTCTCTTTAGCATTTGGAAAGATATATTTTTTCTCTTTATGAGATGCACTATTTGTATACTAAAGCTATGATTTGTTCTAATGTGCTTATATAGATTCAAATGCAAGCCAACATGGTTGTACTTAAAGTTGTCCATTTGTAGGTGCTCTTGGATCATTGGGGCAATGCTCCATGCATTGTTGCTACAATGTCATCACCTTCTACTTCCCACCAGGATCATTCTCCATCTTGTGGGTGTAGATGTGGATTTCGCTAGCTCACAAAAAAAGATCATGGTTCCTAGTCTCATGGCTTTCAACTTATCAATACCAAAAATCCTATTGCCAATAGTTGGTCTCAACCTTCTTAGCCACCTTTTGCTTCTACTCATAGACATCGTGCCTTCAACTAGCCAACTTTTGAGAAGTTTTCTCACTTGGACCTAGCTATTTTTCCTATTAATGCTCAACAACCTATAGACGAAGACCAACATGAAGAAGATTTTCTCACTACTTGGGAGTCAATTAATGATGGTTCCATGATTCTTCTTTTGATGGTGTTGTGCTTGCCACTTAATGACTTTATTGTTTTTTGATGTTTGAACTTGATCCTATTTGAACTTTGATATTGTTTAACTTTGAAGATATGTATTCCACCACTTTTGTGTGAGTAATGTTATTATTATCCTTTTCATTTTAAATTCTTTTTCAAGTTACATGGAACCGAGCGTTGAAGTCAGTCAGGGCCTCATATGGAGCCCGCTTGATGATCTCTAGTTGGTGATACTGGGAAAACCTATCTCCATCGTTCAAGAATCTTTCATAAAAATGATCCCCAAGCTGATCCCAAGTGTTGATAGAGTTCATCGATAGAGTGCGATACCAATCTGATGCTTTTCCTTTGAAAGAAGTTGTGAGCAACTTTAGTGCCACGTTCTGGTCTATAACTCTGTGTACCAAACATATGTCCACCACATCTTGCAGATGTTTGAATGGTTTTCTTGAGCCATCTCTGGTGAATTTAGGAATAGATTTGAGAGTGAAGATAGGGATGGGGGCCCAAACGATAGGCACTATTGGTGTTCTAAGAGGACTTTCAGCGTCCCATGCCACATAGTTTCGGTTAGCGATTGGTAACATGGCTGGTGGAGGGGTCGAGATGTTTGTGTGATAGGTTCTAGTTGGTACTGTTCCTAGTGGTGGTACGAACAAACCAGGGTTATTTATTGTTTGGGATCTTGTGACAGGTCGATGGATTATATACTTGCTTAAGGCCTAAGCACATTTAGAAGGTCCCACCAGGTGTCCTAGGAAAAAGAAAAATTGTTGATGCCGAAAATTGACAAGGTAACAACCCTTCGTGGGAAACTCAGTTAAAGGGGGAACCTATTGCACTAAACTAAGTAACCTCCAGATTTTAAAGAAGTCGGCTTCTTCTATAACTAGGGTTTGGAATGGGAAAAAGGAAGCAAATATAAAAATAAAAGATCTAACTAGGGTGATGCGTTGAGATTTAGATGTAGGGCATGATAGACCTATCTTATAAATATGATCTAAGGGCACGTTCAACAATCTGCTATGTCCCAAAATAACAAACATCAAAGAGAAAGACTTGGATAGTTGACTTCATGACATAAAATAATTTGCATAGAGATTTACTGAATAGAAAGAGTTGTAGACATGGTTCTAAATCAACGTTCTATTCAAATAATTGAAGTTGCAAACAAACTATTCAGTAACATCACAATATAATGTTATTCAATAGTTAAGAAATAAAAAGGCCAAATTACAAGGGCACAGTCTATGAGTCTTTACAAATCTCTAACAAAACAAAAGGCCTGGTGTCTCCCTAATTCTTCTATTGATATTTCAAAAAAAAAAATCTTCTAAAGAAGAAGAAGCAATATATATAGTCAGGGGCTTCCACCGCTTGAAGGACTATAAAAGAAAAGATTCCCCATCATGAAGGATGATTCTCACAACAATGACTCACCACAACCATTGTAGCAAAAAATATCTTCGAGCATGAACCCAGTCGTTCGTGAGCCAAATGCATCTTTTGCAAATGATGGCAGTGGTCCTGGCTTACCCTGTGTGAACAAGTGTCGCCTCCTAGCAAAGACAGTTAGAACACATGATAGTATATGGAAGCTTGGCGTTCACACCACTCCTAATGAAGATGCACCAAAAGGACACGTGGTGACATTTCACAACCCATGGTTCATCCTCCCCATCTTTTGAAAAGAGCTTGCGATGAGGAGATATGTGGCAGCATTTCGCCATCGACACTGCTTGAGTAGCCCACCAAAGTTTGCATAGACGAAGGCTAAGTGGCATGTGGTCAGGGCCCGACAGAGAGTGATATGAAAGTAGGCTTAACGTGCTCAATTGATTGACACGTGGGGGAAAAATGGGGCTCAAAAGAGAAGGGAATGGAAGCTCCCCTTCGGTGAGCAATTAGGTGACATGTGGCGACAGTGAGTCGAGAACGTCGAAAAATTGGCATGGAGGTTGTAAAAGCATCAAGTGCGGTCAAAAGTTGAGCAAAACATCACAAACAGCCTGAAGGGAGCATGGGGTATATTAAATATCCACACCAAACAATCAAGAGATTTGTTGATAGGAGATTATGATATTGAACTATTGTTTCCTCCTACCTTAGGTTTGGGGAGATCTCTCTCACTAATGAAGGATCCTTGCCCGGTCGGAGAACAAAAGTTAAGGATGTATCTTTACTATAAGATCAAAATAAATTTCATGGTAGAACAAGTAATAATATATGGTTGCCTTATATTTTATTGAAAAAGAAAATAATTTTTTTGTTAGTGTAGGGTGTGAGGGAATATGATTACAGAGTATCTTGATCAATCTTTAGCTTCATCACATTACATTGGTTAACATGAAATACGTAAATTTAGAGGGGAGATTAAGGTTTTTTACTTTTATCATTTGCTGCTACTCAACCACCTTAGGCATAAAATGCTTCTAAGCTTTCCTTTTTTCTGTTGACCTCACTTGAAAACTCAATAAAGGAATCCCTTGAAATTGTTGCTCTAAACAGTGACCTGCTACTTCCCTTGCCTCTTCACCAGGGCCTCATTCTTTAGCTCTACCATTTCCATTTGGCACTATGCCCCATAAACCCATCTTTGTTGTTCATGTGGTAGAATTAGAACCACCTGACATATCCCTTGAGAAATCATCTCCCGCTACTTCTATTGGTCCCAAGAGAAAAACCCCTCCACTGGATAGTGAACCCCATACGGTGCCTAGACCAAAACCCCCAATAAAAAAGAAGGGGGGGGGGGGGTCAGATCAATTGTGGTTGAACTATGCGAGCTTAAGAATACCCCCACCAAGTTGGACAAAAGACCAACAACAAAGAATAATGGTAAAAAAGACACTACATGCTAGTTGGAGTTTCCAATCATAGACAATGAGGAAAAGAGTGTTGCAGAAAAGGATTCAGGTATCAAGAGGTCTCACAGATTGACAAAGAACAAGAAAGAGATATGGGTGGAAGAAAATTCTAGCAACTTGGAGTGGACTGGTGACAAATATGAGTGTAAGGACACAATTGAGGAGGAAGAGGAGTTTGTGGAAGGTCCTAGCCACTTCTCAGACCTGAATAGAATGATCAAAGAGAAATCCACCCACTCTTTGGATCCCAGAGCCATAAAGGAAGAGACAACTCAAAGGAAGAGTGACAAGGAGGATGACATCAACATGCTGCAGGAGCGGATGGAGAAACATGAACGAAAGTTCACTAGGCTGACTCGTTTCACCATTAAGATCATCCATAGATCTATTGTTACTCTCTCTAATGTCATCAAGGAGGACGTGGACAAGAAGATCGATGGTGAAGGTCCTAATTGGGTCGAGAATGATGTTGTAAATCTCCTCATTTAGAAATGAGAAGGTTTCGCCAATAAGTGGGTTGGTCTATGTGTCTCTACTGGGTCTCTGTTGTATGTGTGTTGTGTCTGTTATCTTTTTGGTTTCTGTTGTTTTTGGTCTGGAATCTATAATGTTTTGTTAATCTTGGTCTCTTTTTGGCCCTTTGGGCTTGTCGTGCAATGGGTATTGCACCCAATAAATGTAGCTTATCTAATCAAAAACATCTTTTGTGATAATTAAGGAGTTCTCAAGATGGTGAAGAATCCAATCTATTAAGCCCAAACTAATCATGTTGAGGTCCTTCACTAAATTGCATTCACTAGTTAGTCTATAATGAAGATGTTTATCTTTATTATTGTTCTATAGGGTGGACATTATGAATAAATCACTTAATAGAGATAAATTGGAATTTTATCCAATCTAGTCATGGAGGGTTTTAGATATATCATGAAATTGGTAATTTCAATTAGCACTCAAATAAAAAATATTATTAAGAAATACTTTGATTGTTGCATGAATAATCAACCTAGTTTCTCCATCTAACTATTTAACAAACATAATTACAATGTAGTTATACCAATTATTTTTTAAGTTGGAAGGTTAACATCCTACAAAATTAGTAATTTCAATTAGCACTCAAATAAAAATTATTGTTGCTTATTACATGATTAGTCAACTTAGTTTCATCATCTAAATTTATAATAAATAAAATTACAATGTAGTTATATGAATTATTTGTAACAATCAAGTCAGATAATCTCAAGTTTTCTATTAATATATTTTCTTTTTCTAGAAACAAATTATATTCAAGGACCAATTTACCCATATAAATAAGAATTTCATTTTGTAAAATCAATTTCATTCCAAATAAATTTCTCATTACTATAATAATAAAACTTCAATTCAATCATAATGAATAATCATTTAAAATATGTAATGTCAAGGAAGACTTGCTCACCACCCTACCATATTGGCATTATGAAGTCCCATGGACTCTAACCAAAGCCTTGAGCAAGAAAAGTGGGCTAAAACTCATTAAGCCCCCCCATTTTTTAGAGTAAAGGAGTACTTCAATTTCATTTCTAATCAACATGTTCATGGGTATGCAATCCTTTCTAGGGCCCCTACTCCTAGATAGTTACTTGATGAATACCACCCACGAGGGAAACAAGGTCTCTAAAACTTGTTAAGTTTTAAAACAAGATTACAGATCCTATGAGAGGATAATCTAGAAATACATCCCTTCCAATTTTTGATCATGAGAGCATACGATGTATAGGTTTCTAATTGAAATAAAATAATGTTGGTAGTTAACAAGAAAGCGACAAGCCACCCAATAGAGAAGTTACATTTTAATCAAACAATTTACTTACCCTTTTCAATGGGTTTAGAAATAAATACATTCAAATGAATGAATAACATATTTTTTTCCCAAGGCAAGAATTATGATTAATCTACATACATTTTTTTCATTCTATTCTCTATCTTCATTTGTAAACATCATCTACCATGTCAATGACTTGAACCTATATCTATCATAAGATAATATAAATTTCCTTAATTCTCTACATGTGATCAACTCTTAATAGATTAGATAACCATCCAAACTACACTTTAGATGATATACCCATGCAAATCAACCTTTAATAATTAAGTAACCATTAAATCTACACTTAAAATAATATACTCATGCAAATAAACCCTCAATAATTAAGTAACCATTCAATCTTCATTCTAATAGATAAACCCATATCCCCTTAATTCTCTTCTTGTAGTTCATCTCTTAGAAAATTAAATAACCATTAAATCTTCTCATTAAATGATATATGCATGAAATCATCTCTTAAATATTCATTCTATCAATTCTTTAAATGTTATTCACATATTTCTTAAATCCCCAACTCTTAATGAATTAAATAATCTTTCTGTCTACTCTTTAAAGATTTACACATATTTCTTAAATCCCCTATGTATACATTCAATTCTTAATGATTTAAATAATCATGAACTATCTACTACTTGAAAAGAAACACACATAGTTCTTGAATCCTCTTCCTATTGTTAATACTAATTTATTTATATATATACTTAAACATTAATATCAACCACTTATTCCTTGATAAAGTTCCTTCTCTATCCTAGAACCTCCAATATGCTAAACCATAGAAACTCAACTTGGTACTAACAATATAAAAAATACTTACCTGAATGTATATTCAATTATGTAGAAAGAATAAAGCACATTCCACAGTCAAGAATTCCATCAATTCAAATTATCAGAGAGATTAAGAAAGTAAACAAAGGGAGCATGCTTCATACACCAAAGAAAAATATGTACATAAATTAATAAAATATATTTTGTATGTATGTAGCTCTCGGATTCCTAGCCTTCTAGGAATTATGGTTCATAATTTGTATATGATATAGCAATCTAAACTAAGAATATGCTACAACCAATTATGTATTATAATTTAACAAGAATAGGGTTGCCCGATGCAAATGAGATTAATAAAAACAAACTATACAAGTTGCTCCCTACTCAATTACACAATTATCATTGTGTATGAAGGTTTTGATTAAAATGAGAAACCTTTCAAGGATTTCAGAGTTTCTCACTTAGAATTATATTTCAATCTCCAAAAGGCATCGCATACTTACATTTCAAGTAAATAGGGAAGGATTAGATGTGACTGAGAAGCGTTAATGATCAAGACTACAAAGTTTAAGAATGAAATGATTATAATGGTTGACAAGATAAAAGGATCACACATTTTGCCATGCTATTTATTCAGTTGCAAGGAAACATTAACTCTAAAGCCTTGGAACATGCAAAACACTAATATCATCTATAGTTAATAAGCTCAGCATGGAAAGTATAAAGTGTATGCCCTTTTTCCTATATATATAAAATTAGTTCAATTCATGGAAGGAGGAATGAAAAAGAGAACCAAAAGAGAGCAAGAGAAAGAATGCACAATTTGAAAGAATAACCATTGTTAATATTGCCTGTAATCATGAGTTTAAATAAAAATGCATTAATCACTAACACAATCTCAACTAGAATGCATTTGCAAAGGACATTACAAATGACTCAAGAATTCCTGATATGAATGCACTTATTTGTGTATATGGTTAAGTTTACATCTAAATAGTACAAGGAATCTGGCATCACATGACTACTATATTTTGATTTTAACTTATGTACAATAACCAAAAAATACTTGGAGTGAGATGAGAAGGCATAGTAGAATATGGTACAGGTTAATTAACATTTGACTATTTATAAAACTCTACCCAATATCCTAGTTCACCCTACCCAGTTTGGAGAGGTCTACAAAAATTATCTTGTTTTTGATACAATACCCTCTAAACTCAGACTCTCACAACTAATATATCTTTTTGTAACTGCCAAGTTGCTCAAATATAACCGTTACCAAAGATCGTTTAACCATTCCAACGGTTCATTGAACGCCCGTCGTGAACGATATTAAAATCCCATTCATTCATTCATTCATTCATTTGGTTTTCTTTTAAATTTACTTAATTATAAGTAAATTCCACCATCACATATATGAGCATTTATTTATAAGAAAGAATAAATGTATATATAAAAACCCATCAATTTCAATTCATTATGCCTTAGTTCATTATGAAGACAATTCTTAAATATCTTACGTAAAAGCCTTAAAATGGTATGAGAACTATGATACATAATTCCCCAATACTTTATACCCCTTACAAAACAAAATGTGAAAACATATACTAGAAATGAAAACTATTCTAGACTTATCTCTCTAGCCACTTAAGAAGGGTTACTTGAGACTTAATATATATCTCTATCGAGCATAGAGGAAATTTAAGATCAATATTATAGTTATGAGTGTTTTTTGGAAGACACACAAGTAAAATTTGGAAACATAGGCAATCAAAAGAGCTATTTGATATAATTTCTCAAAGAAATATGGCCTTGAAGACTGCTTAGAATGAAATTGTTGAAAATATTATTGAACGTTCATGTACAACAATCAACGAATCCAATTCACATGGTCCTTTACCAAAATAAATAAATAACGATAACATAGTCAAATTAGAAGAGGAATATATATATGTTTGAGTGATTACTTTTTAAGAGGGCCGTGACATTATTTTTAAAATTGGATGATTAACATCCTATCATATATGAATTTATAAAACCATATTAGCATAAGGTACATGAAGTCACATTTTTTTAGTTTTAATTATGCTAAAATTTGATTATTCTAACATTAGGTTCATGATACAAGTTTGACATAGATGTAGCCATAAAATTACTTTCATGTCTTTATTTAAGTATTGTAGGTGAGAGTTGCACATATAATTTATTCTTAGGTGAATGCCTCACAAAATTGGGGTTTGAACTTTTAAGCCTTGGTGGAAAGATTGGAAATGGTATTCTAATACACCACTTAACAAATACAAACTCCACAAGGGATATCTACAAATTATATTTCACCTCCATATGGTGTCTCAATTAAATCATTGTTGGCATCTCCAATCCTCTTTGGGTAGTTGGTGCTATAGATTTTAGATTCTTTGGTTGATTATTCTTGAGCCCAAGTTGGCTCATTTTGTCTGGTGCATTCTTTATCAAGGTCTTTTATTTCATTATTTGCTATCTCATTTTGAAGTTCTTAATCCCCATTGTCCATTTTCTAATCAACTTGAGAGTCTCAAGCACCCTTCTCGATTATGTAGACCCCATGAGGTCTAGGCTTGGATCCATGATTTTTACAAGAGACCCAACCCCTTCTCATGACATGAGATTCTATTAGAAGATTAAACTTGCATCCCATTCAAATTTACCCATTTTGACATGCTTTCAAAGTGAAAATTCTCTTTAGCATTTGGAAAGATATATTTTTTCTGTTTATGAGATGCACTATTGATGGTCATTTGTCATTGTATACTAAAGCTATGATTTGTTATAATGTGCTTATATAGATTCAAATGCAAGCCAACATGGTTGTACTTAAAGTTGTCCATTTGTAGGTGCTCTTAGATCGTTGGGGCAATGCTCCATGCATTGTTGCCACAATGTCATCACCTTCTACTTCCCACTAGGATCATTCTCCATCTTGTGGGTGTAGACGTGGATTTAGCTAGCTCACAAAAAAAGATCATGGTTCCTAGTCTCATGGCTTTCAACTTATCAATACCAAAACTCCTATTGCCAATAGTTGGTCTCAACCTTCTTAGCCACCTTTTGCCTCTACTCATGGACATGGTGCCTTTAACTAGCCAACTTTTGAGAAGTTTCCTCACTTGGACCTAGCTATTTCTTCTATTCATGCTCTACAACCTATAGATGAAGACCAACATGAAGAAGGTGTTCTCACTACTTGGGAGTCAATTGATGATGGTTCCATAGTTCTTCTTTTGATGGTGTTGTGCTTGCCACTTAATGAATTTATTGTTTTTTGATGTTTAGACTTGATCATATTTGAACTTTGATATTGCTTAACTTTGAAGAAATGTATTCCACCACTTTTGTATGAATAGTGTTATTATTATTCTTTTCATTTAAAAAAATAACAATAACTCATTTATTAAAAAATATTATAAAAAACATAGATACTAAAAATAATAAATCCAAAACATACACACTGCATAATTATGGTGTCCCTTCGAAATTTCTTTCTAGAGACAATGAATTGGGGCTTATTCACAGATTGACAATATTGATTCCGTTGGGCTTTAAAAGCTTTTAAAACTTGAAAAATACTGGCCGCAAGAAAAGAGATAATGATTTATGGTGCAATTGCCGCGAGCTCTCGAGTAAAGCGAGAAAGATTTGCATCAGAAGAACCGCCGGGCAGCATAGCCCGCGACGCCGCTTCCTTCCATCTGAGGCTATTCTTCCTCAACTCTGCAAATTCTTCCCCGCTCTCCATCGCTGATCTGACGCATCTCTCAATTTCCTGCATCGCCACAACCCCATCTTCCCCCATCCCCATTCTGCGCCCTGTTTTCCAAATGTCCGCCACGCATTTGGCGTTAGGGGGCTGATCCGACCAAATCTCGAGCGTGAGCATAGGAACGCCCGAGCTAAGAGCATCCAGTGTGGAATTCCAGCCGCAATGGCTCATAAACACCCCCACCGATGGATGTGACAACACTTCCAGCTGAACACACCACTCCACCACTAAACCCCTTTCTTCGACTCTCTCCAGAAAACCTGGAGGCAACAACGCATTGAGGTCGTGGTGGCCTTGGGGAGGCCTGATGACCCACAGGAAACTGTGTTGGCTTCTCTCAAGCCCCTCTGCCAATTCGCGGATCTGATTAGGGCTGATAGACGTTATGCTGCCGAAGGAAACATAAACCACCGAAAGCGGGGGTTTGCCATCGAGCCATCTACTTATGCAGTCCGGCCCTTCCCAAGGGTCTGCGCCCGCTCCCACCAGCGTGTCCTCCCTGTTGCCTCCGTCCAGAAATGCCGAGGGTATGCAGGGGCCCACTGTTAAAATAGGCACCCTCACTAATCTGCTCAAGTACTCGAGCACCCTCCGTTCTAGCTCGTCGAAGGAATTAACGATCACCCAGGAAGCGTCGGTTACAGAGTCCAGATCTCTGAAGTAGGCGGGCACTCCTCTGACCTTGGGATTTTCGACAGGGTGAAATGTCGGAGGTAAATCCGTAATATTAATTTCGCCCAAACACGGAACATCGGAGGTCTCTGGCAGATTTCGTTTCCCATTCCACTTCTCAACTGTCAGCACACGAACAAGAAGAAATCGATTATCACACAACATTAATTAATGAATCATGCGATTCATACAAACCTGCTATGAGAAATTTGTTCAAGTGAGATTCTGACCATTCTTGAAGTGGTAATAAAGAGAGAAAACTGAGGCAGACTGCGTCCAGAAGAAGGCGTAGGGAACGCCGAGCTTGATTGCAATTTTTGGAACCCAGGGAAGGAAGGAGTCGTAGACGAGGCATGATAGAGGATTGGTGGAGGCGTTCAAACGGAGGAGGAGGGATTCGAGACCATGACCGGTCATGGTGTGGTGCATATGATGGAAGAGGAACGCGTTGATGTGGTGGTCGATGGGCACGTCAGGAGGGATCTCGTCGGGAATCCACTCTAACCGAACAAGGCCGGGGCCGCCCAGGCTGAGGCGGTTGAGGTATTCTCTGGCCTTCTCAATTCTGGTATGATCGAAATTTAGGCTTACGAAGGAGACGAGCAGGCCCTTGGAAGCAAGATTTTTGGCTAATTGAAGCATGGGATTGGTGTGGCCAAGGGTGGAGTACGGCACCACCACCACGTGCCCTGAAAACTTCTTCCTTCCATTCTCATTCTCCATTTCCAAGCGGCTCATGGACTACAGCACAAAGGCAAGTGTAAATAGGAAATCTGAATATGATCCACACCTGTGGTGTGATCCACACTTGTGGTGTGTAGGATGTACTTGATATGGAAGCTGATAAGAAATCTACAATCACCCATTTCTAAGAAGTTAGGCTATTTTAAGAAATAATTGTCTTTAATATATGAATTCGTCTGTAGTCTGGTTTATTTTATATGGAAGCTGATAAAGAAATCTTGTTATTATCTATTTTTAATATCATTGATTTAAAAAAAAAATGATCCTAGTTCTTAAATATTTTTTTTTAATTTCAAATTCCAATATCATTCATTTTTAAAATTTCATCTTATTCTTTAAATATCTTGTTTTACCACTTTAATTTAGATATACAAATGTTGATATATATCCTACAATTTGTATTTGAATTTCAAATTCAAATCTTTACTACTATTTTATTTTTATTGCTATAAGTAAATCTTAAATACAAAATTTTAAAATTGTATGTTAAGGTGGTGCATTTGAACACTAGCTCTAATTGGAATGAATAATCTAGATTGAGAAAAAAAAACCTAGATCAAGGAACTTAAACAAGAATTTACTCAACATTTTTTTATTATGACATCACCCTATGAATATATTGTGCACTTGCTTGTCATTCTTGACCTTGGCTCATAGTTATTGAATTGCTCTATCTAAGAATCTAACTAAGGAGAACATGGCTCACAATTCAATAGATTCTCCAAAGGTGTTTATAAACACATCTCATCCTTACACATATTTAAGTATTATGAATTATGCCAAAAAAATTCAAACTACAAAATTATCCTAGATCAAATTTGCTCTATCACTATTAACAAATATTTGTCATGTGTAAATTGAACATTATATTTCTCCCATATGTTTATTTCATACGAGCCCACCACTACTCCACAATACCTAATATAGGGTTGAAATAAAGTATTGACCCATCGATAAATGAAAGAAGCAATCCAATTATAATCCCTATTCCATCAACGTCGACCCTTCAAACATTTAATTTGAAATTTTGATAACTAGTTTGGGAGATCTTTTATTGGTTTTATTTATTCAATCCCTCCATATATAAAGTAAATAACATATTTTGCCTCCTTTATTAAAAACTACATTCACAAAGCCACTTGATAAAATTTATTCATGAAAGGAATAAAATATTATCATTAGGTCACACATACCCCAAAGAAAGTAGAGCATGAGGTCCTACCTTGCAAAAGGGGATTAAGGGAATTTTAAACATTAAAAACATTACACATATATAATAGGTAAACAAAAAATTAAGGAAAATGTGTGATTTTTTTTTGTAAGTATGGATCAACTTTCTTGGGAAATCTAGCAACTTGAGGATGCAAGATAATGTAAGAAACAACCCAAACTAGGAGCTAACACAAGATTAAATAGTGAACATGCAGAACATGTGCCAATATAACTAACAAGTAACTCTAAACCCAATTGGTTGGGACGTTTAACTAATTCTTCTAAGTATAGAACATGAGCCTTTGGTTTGACCACTCTTGATGGAAAAACTTTGAAAGATCGAATTAATGTTATGTATTTGCATTATTGTTATTCCCCAAGGGTTCCTCATTTTGGGGTTCCACTTACAGGGTTGTTTCATGTTTTACTCTTATTTATGTATATACTTTTTGCGTATTTATTTCTTCCAATAGTTACATCAATTCTAAGATTCTTTTTTATAAAATTGGTGAATTATTTATCTTAGAACCATAATTATAAAACATAACTCTTGCAATGCCAATAATTATACCTACACATGGGAAGCTGTCATCGATTTCTCCATAGTTATATGCTTACAAGTGACTAATTCATATGATCTACTTATGGAACTTTTGTGCTCATGGACTACAACACAAAAGCAACTATAAAGATGAAAATTGAATTTATAAACCACAATTATATTTAATATATGGATTGGCATGAAGGATGGTTTATTTTATATGGAAGCTAACAAATTTTATCATCCATTCTCGTAACTCAACATCACTCATTTCTTTAAAAAATATTTTCTCTTTTGGTTTAGATATGTATGTGGGTATGTACCCAAAAAAAATAGCTTAAAAAACAAATCACTCATTCATAAAAATATATCGTATTCCTTAAATATCTTATTTCCCCACTTTAATTTAGATATGCAAATGTTAATATGTATCTCAAAATTTATACTTAAATTTTAAATTGAAAATTATGACCCTTTACTTTTGACTATTTTTTATTATATAAGCAGGGAAGGGCCCTGATCCTATAGAGATAAAAAGAGTTGAAGCAACAAAAAATGAGATCGGCTAGGAAACAATACTAGCCACAACCAACAAAACGACAATCAAACTATATACTATTAAGTAACCATATGAGGCTCACATGCCAATTTACCAGTATTTGCATCCACGAGATCATTATAAGTATAATAAAAAACATAAGCATACCACAAACTATCCCAAAACATGACATGTAGGCTAGATAAAAGATTAACCATAAACCAACAAGTCGTAAACCAAAGCATAGCAAGCATAAAATAACAGTCCAGTATTATCATCCGAAAAACCAAAGTTTTAAAACAACCATTAAAATAGATCAAAAAACAAAGCAACGGGACAAGGCTATTATTTAGCATTTGCAATCAACTCTCAGTTGTCTCCAATCTAAGAGACAAATTCCTTCCAATTAGGGGCAACTTCATATGCTAGGTCCTTCATGTCTTCATGCTTCTCGACTTTCTTTAACTGCTTTTTGATCTTTGTTTGACCAGAGACCACTCCAACCATGGCATGGTGCATCAACCCATCAGTGGCCTTCATCAAAGTGATGATAACCTTTTCCATGTCCTCGACCTGAACTTGCAAAAAAGTGATTTTTATTTTCAAAAATTGAATGTTAGTATCACCAAAAAGGGTAGCATCAAGGGCATTGTCCCCCTCTTCCTTGACCTCCTTCTCAACAACCTCAATATCCTCCTCCTCCCCAACTTATTCTTCCTCCTTACAATCCTCCTCCTCCTCCATTTCTTCTTCGTCCATCTCGTAGTCATAGTCATCACAATCCATGCCTTCACTTTTCTCTTCCATTTGGGGTTCAAATTCTTCCACAATCAGTTGTTCCTCTTCCTCAATTTATTTCTTTTTGCCTTCGACTTTTTTATCAGGGGAAGCAACCTTAGCCAATATCATCGATCTTCGGCCACCACACAACATACACACCTGCCCTTCATCCATTTAGGGTCTTCAATAATGGTAATGACATTACCTTGCTTTGGGTTTTGGTGATCTTTTTAAAATTATCAACATTGGGGGATTCTAGAAGTAGTGGGGAATGTTTCATTTTCTTTGGGGTGGCTTTGAGAATTTTCAACAAAGACAATCATAGATTTAGAGGTGGAGGATTTGGAACTAGGGGTAGCCAAGGGAGCAATATTTGAAGGGCTACCCTCTTGAGGTTCAATACAAGCAGTCGAGGGCCTAGGGTTAGGCACAGGGTTTAGATGCATAACAACCTGGGGTAAATCAACCCCCTCATCATCATTACGAGAAGGATTATCTTTCCTAACAATCAACAGGTTTCCATGGGGGTTATTCACAAGGGAAAACTTATATAGAGCCATAGTTAGGCCTTGGTGCAAAGGAGGTGAGTCCCATTATCAATGTTTTGTTGTAGGGAAGAAAGCAAGTAAAATTATAGGTTTATCCTATCATTATGATGAATATGATTCAGGATGGGAAAATGGTAGGTGTGAACAGTCATGTACCTACCTTCTAAAGTGAAGTAACACATCACAAACATACTAATCAGGGAAAATGGTGGGGGGAGGTTGAGGTGAGCATACCCATTCTAGAACCTTGATAGCACCTTACCTTTATGCAAGAATTTATCCACAAACTTTTGATAACCAACACCACTTTTCTTCACCACCTTTCTCCCTTCATTAGCCAGACCAGTAGCTTCAACTATTAGCTGAGTCATCACTTCAAATTTCACCACACTAATAGAAACGTGACCTTTTTTCCATGAGTTGGTGAACTTAGCAGTCAAACTCTCATTGTAACCCATCATTGCTTCAAAGAAAGAAGCCATACCAGCTCCTCAAAACATTCTTCAGAGATTAGAATTTTGTTTGAGGATGACGCAATTAGAGGGTTCAGTTCTCTTCCTCAGCCCTCTCATTTTAGAAGTATGTAAAAAAAAATTGACCTTCCTTTTGGTTAATTCCCTTCTTCATACCACCCCAAAAAACAACAGCTCTTCCAACACTTATGTCAATGTCATGTCCCCAAAATTGTGGCATTAAGATAAAGGCATATTTAAAAATATTAACCCTTTGATATTATTATAATTATAATTATCAAAAGACAACATTATAATTACAAATATTAAAATATAGATATTAATGATTTAAATATTATGATCATTATGATATTAAAATATAAATATTGACAATTTAAATAATAAATTAAATATTAAAGATATATAGAATTAATATAAAACAATAAAATTAATTTATAGATACAATACCAAAATAAGAAGCATATAATATATAATAATATTATAACTATCGAATATAAATGACAATTATGGTTATAAAATATAATATAAGGACATTATAGATTTAATCTATTATTCTCTTCTAGAGAAGAAAGACCTTTATGTTGAGATTACTAGTATGTTTGGAGGGGTCAATATCAATTGAAAAACAAATGATTTCTTCAGCATCACCTAGGAAAGGACTCCATCATTCACCTCTCATCTTCATCTCTACCTTTCATCTTTCTTTGTAGCCTTCGAGGCCACATCGACTAGGCATGTTAGCATATCAAGATTATGGCTGTCGTCTAAGGGTCGGGGATTCCCATTATCACCTTCCATTCTCTAAACATAATCATTGTCGACTTGTTAGAGGTACTGAATTATAATTGCCACCCATCACCTCTGCAGTCGCAAGCTATAGTTAATAACCACTCATGCAAACAAACTTCACGTGGATAATATCAACCCCATGTCACAAATGAAGTGATTTAATTATAATACTAGACCTCACATAGATTGAGCATAAAATCGACTGGCATGATTAAAAGACAATAATATGCAACGATTATATTAAAGATAGCCATCGATTATTGAGGGGTTAAGTAATAAAGTTAGAGATTAAGCAAAGCATTGAATGTATTAAGGGAATATGTGACTAATAATCAGCAAGCAATAATGATGCTAATTTCCCAACTAAAGGACATGTCCCTCTAAGATATTCAAATGGTAAAAAATGAAGAGTAGAAGGGAGGGGGGTAGAAGGAGGAAGAACAATGAAAAGAACATCTATAAAAACTCGAGCTATTTATGCATTGCTAATTACAAACTCGGGTGCTCTTAGAGAGCCTCTTGATCATCAACCAAGGCTGCATAATAAAGAGCCAGACATCAACCACACAATCGGGTGTAAATAGCATTAGGGAATGGACAAACATTAGAAACAACAATTGAAGTGGGCACCCAGTATAACTCATTTCTCCTATGCACGAATATGTATAGAGAAATCAAACATAGTAAACATACATTATAATGCCTATTGTCCATCTTTAAACCATTCATCATTATACATTATATATCACAACTTATACTAGTCATTTTTACACTCCTATCAACATATTACCAAAATTCATTAGTCTAATAATCAAGTAAACTATGTGCTTGAAGTTTAACATTAGAAATATGGTTTTAAGTCTATTTGGCTACCTTAATTTAGAAGGCTAAAGGAAAATTTAAGAGAAACCAAAAAGGGGACATTACAAGTGATATCAGAGCATAATCCTTCCATCCTATGAAAGAAAGGGCCAATACAAACTTACCGTAGGAGATATCCTAAGAAAGCAAAACATTCATGATAGACTCAGTCGATCCGAGTCAATTTCAACAAATTTTCTAGATCAGACCGCCTCACTCTACCATGTGAGGGGGAGTTTTTGAAGACTAGCTACAGCCTTTGATGCAGATACGTGAGGAGAAGATACGAGGTAAAAAGTCATGATTTGGACAGCACAAGACTGGAGAAGCAAATTAGAACTTGGGTGTTCATAGATAAGTAAAGTTACTCCATGTTGTGTAGATTGATAATTAAATCTCCTTAGCAAAGGAAAGTTTTAAAATTTTAGATGGGATTTATCACTTCAACATTCTTGCTATTAACATCTAGTTGTAAATATTCAATTGAAATATATTCTTATCAAGCATTAAGAACTAGATACTTTGAATGTTCCCTCAATTATAAATTTCTTCATTATCGTTTTTGATTGATCATTTTCTTGGAGGATCGAAGGGTCACCAAGGGAATCGCATCAAAGATCTAGAATAACTGAGAGGCTACAGATGAAGGTTGGGAAGTTTCATGGGAAATAAGAGCGTAAGGAACTCACACTTCTTACCATGACCGAGAGGAACTAAGGAACGAGGGCCTTGCCTTGATGGCGGAAATGTATGGAAACCAAGGCACCAATGTAGTCAAAAAGACTTTACAAGAGTATTGCAAAGGGAGATAACAACAAAGACCTCTTCTAGATACGCTACCCATGAGGGGACAAGATGATCCCACATGGGCCAAGGGGGTACTGTCGTTGTCTCAACGGGTACTACCTTTGGTTCTAGAGGAGTTGAGCCAACTAAAGACAATGAAGACCTCTTCTAGATACACCACCCAGGAGGGGACAAGATGAGCCCGCTTGGGCCAAGGGGGTACTTGCCTTTGGGGTATATAGGAGTATTGCCCTTGCGTCTAGAGGACTTGAGACACCAAGTGTCCTATAATGGCAATCATTGCGACCGATTCTGGCGGTCATTGCGACCAATAATGGTAGTCATTATGACTGATAATGGTGGACATTACGTCTGATAATGGTGGTCATTGCGTTCGATAATGGTAGTCATTGTGACCGATAATGGGAGACATACGTCTGATAATGGTGGTCATTGTGACCGATAATGGTGATTATTGCGACTGATAATGACAGTTAGTGCATCTGATAATGACTGATAATGGTGGTCATTGAGACCTATAATTGAAGAAATAGTATTCTATAATCGGGGACCAATGTGTTCTATAATAGGAGAGGGGACCAAGAAAACCCAAAGAGGCTAAATCATAAGATGAAGGGAAAGAGTTGGCATGATGGATCCTAGGCTCCCCATCAGGTCATGATTCTCCATATTCTCTTATGGTTTAACCCTCCAAGGATTTTAGGATGCCCTACATAAGTTTCCTACTACTTAGTATTATTGGATGAATGATTATGATGCGCTAACCAATATGTTTACTGAGTGGATGTGAACTAAGCCCCTTGATCTATGACTATCTCCCTAGGAACTCCATAGCGTGTGAAGATTTCTTCATAGAGGAATTCTGCAACTTTATTTCCCCTAGCATGTTTCATGGCTTTTACCTCAGTCCATTTAGTCACATAATTAGTACAAACTAAGATGTAAGATTTTTCATTTGATGGTGGATCAATTGGACCTACAAATTCAAGTCCCCATTTATCAAATGGTGTGATAACTACTTGAGGGTATAGAGGCATCTCATATGATTTAGTTGGCCTGCCCATTCTTTAACACCTATCAAATTTCCTGGTGTACTTGCTTGCATCCTTATGAAGTGTAGGCCAGTAGTATCTTGTATTGAGGATCTTCATGGATGTCCTCTTAGTTTCAAAGTGTCCCCCATAGGGTTCATCATGGCATGCATACAGTATATCATAAGTCACATCCTCTCTTATACATCTTCTGAGCACATGATTTGGTCCAGTATTGAATAAACAACCTGCCATCCATGAGAATGGAAAAATTTTCTCAATAAGAACCCTTCGCTCTTTTAGAGAGAAATGAGGGGGAACTCTTCCTATAACCAAATAATTGGATATATTTGCATACTAAGGTGTATGCACACTAATGGAGAATAAATGTTCATCAAGAAAGGATTCATCTATGACTTGAGTGTCTTCAGATGTTGTCAATCTGGAGAGAAATTCTGCCACAACATTTGCTTTCCTTGGCTTGTCTATAATGGTGATATCAAATTCCTACATTAACAACAACCATCTTGCCAATCTGCCTATGATCAATGGCTTGTTCATAAGATATCTTATGGCTACATGGTCTGTATGGGAAAAGATCTGGTATCCTGTGATATAATGCCCAAATTTGTTGAGAGCATAAATGACTACCAACATCTCCTTCTTTGTCACTATGTAGTTAAACTCAGCCCCTTGTAGGTTCTTGTTGATAAAGTAGATTGCATGCTCTATTGCTCCCTCTTTTTTCCCTAAGATAACCCCTAGTGCATAATCAGATGCATTTGTATGAATGTGGAAAGGAAGTTCCCAATTAGGGCCTTTGAGCATAGGAGCATGGGTTAATGCTATTTTCAAATCAGAGAATGATTTACCACAATCCACTGTCCATTCGAACTGAACATCTTTAGTTAGAAAAGTATAAAGTGGTGTTGCCATCTTACTGAAATATTTTATGAAACACTTATAGTAGCCTGCATATCCCAAGAAACTTCTAACATCTTTTTGCTTGACAAGAATAGTAAGATTGGTAATTAACTCAATTTTGGTTGGGTCCACTTGAATTCCCTTTTGAGAGATATAATGGCCAAGGACCAATCCTTCTTGCATCATCATAAAACATATCACTGTTCAAGGAGAGATTATGGTCCTCACATCTTTGCAAAGCCTTTTTGAGGTTTTCTAATGCTTCTGCAAAATTAGCACCATAAGTAGTGAAATCATCCATATAGATTTCCTTGCAATCATGTGAAATATTTGAGAATATACTAATAACTGCTCTTTGGAAGGTTGCAGGTGCATTACATAGGCCAAATGAGAGTACTGAATAGGCATAAGTCCCCTAAGGACAAGTGAAATTTTTCTTGTTCTAATCCTCAAGTGCAATCTATATTTGATTATAGCCACTGAACCCATCTAAAAAATACTTCTTTCCTGCAAATGAATCCAATACTTGGTCTATGAAAGGAAGGGGAAAGTGATCCTTTTTGGTGGAAAAATTTAGTTCTCTATAGTCAACACAAACTCTCCATTCACCTCCCTTTTTAGGCACAATCACCAAAGGAGACACCCATTGGTTGTTTGAGATAGGGTAGATAAATCTTGCATCCAACAACTTTTATAGTTATCCTTTCACAATCTCCCTCAATGCAAGGTTGATTCTCCTTTGTGGTTGCCTCATTGGTGTGCAGTCATCCCTAATGTAGATCCTATGAGTAAAAAGTTTAGGATATAAACCCTTCATGTCATGGTAATCCCATGCAAACACTTGTTGATGCTTCTTTAACAGGTTTTTCAGAGACAATTGTTGCTCCTGAGTAAGTTTGTTATTTATATTCAAATATTTTCCCTCTGAAATTAGTACTTGTGTGGTCAACTCAATCATGGTTGTTTCACTAATGCTTGGCACTTTTACTTCATGAGGTAACAATGTATGAAGTATATCTATTGTTGCAAGAAATTCAGGTGCAGAAGAAGTCGACAAAACTGTTTCCAATGGACATAAAAAACTAGATTCTTGAGTGGGTGCTTCTTCATGCACTTCATAAATGTTCTAAATTATATGGGATAATATGTCATCTTCTTCCTGAAGCTGTAGGAAAGGAATTCTACCACTCATCATGAGTTGTGCCACTTACTTGGCTTCCTCTGCTTCTTCTCCAACTTGTGGCCAGATGGGGTTGTCCATATCATGGGATGGTTGAGCAAGAGGATAAAGGACAAGATTTTTAGTGCTTTTCCCATAAAAAATAGTCATGTCCCCTAACCGACATCCAATGTAAGCATCTACAGTGGCTAACCACGATCTTCCTAGAATAATATGATATCCTCCTAATGTAGCTTTAGGGGAAAGGATCATAAAATCACCTGGATATTCCCAAGAGTCTAGAATAACAACAAGGTCTTCAACTATACCATCTGGTTTGACAATGGAACTATCAGCAAGCTGCAAGAAAATGGAAGTAGGTCTCAAATTTGTAACATTCAGTTGTTGCAGTATATCTTTAGTCATCACATTGATAGCAACTCCCAAGTCTATTAGAGAATTCTTTAATTAGATTCCATTTATAATGACTCCAACTATAGGACTACCTGGGTCAACATACTTAGGAATAGTAACTTTCCCAAGCATGACATCTGCCAACTGTCCCATCACATGAATAGTGGTGGGGTCAATTTTCCTCCTAGGATTTTTAAGTTATGCTTCCTTTATTGCCTTACCATATATGGGAACATCTTTTATGGCCTAGAACAAAGGTATCTTGACACATATGTGTTTTAGTTGATCTAAAATATCAAAGGTTGTTTCTTCCTTTTGCTGAACAACTTTTAACCTTTGAGGAAATGGTGGGTCAGGATCAATTTGTTGAACTGGTTCAGGATTCTTGGGCACACTTGTCTGAGCAATAATATTAGGTAAACTTTGATGCTCCTCCTCTTCCACAAGAAGCTCTGTGATAATAGGAGTAGAAGGTGATGACAAAGTGGTTCCTAAATGCAGATGAATATTACTCAAACTCATAGCAAAGGCAGGATATTGGTTTAGATTTGCAGAGTAGATTGGTTGTTGATGTTATTTGGGTTGGGTGTGGGTTGAGCTGGTAACTAAATAGGTCTAGTTGTGATAGAATTTGAGTTAGGATGAGGCATTATGGTAGGTTGTTGAGGTTGTGGAGGCTATTGCATGTAATCAATTACCTGGTTTGGCCATTGTTGTCCTCCCCTCCATTGGGATGTTTGTTGCCAATTTCCTTGAGGTTGTTGCCAATTCCCCTAGGGTTGTTGCCACCAAGCTGGAGTGTTTTGGTAATTAAGCCAAGTATTTGGAGGGTTGTTCTAAGGCTGAGGTGAATAACCTCCAAATTTTGATGGATATTGTGGTTTCCATTGATTACCAAATGCATAAGAATTCATATAAGGTCCACTAAAAAATAATGGGTCTGGTGGCATACCTTGTCTTGGAGCCCATGGTCTTCTTTGTGCAACATTGAAAAATTGATCTTCATCACCCTCTATTGGCTTGAATTCAGCTAGAATGTGCTTGCTATCAATATTGGCTATCATTTTATATTTGCATTCCTGCTTCTTTTGCCTGCAATGAGGACAATATTCTGCCAACATTGCCTCTACCTCCTCATGTTTCTTCTTTTCTTGAAGTGTATCTAGCTGAGTTGCCATATTATTTATGATGTCTTTCTTGAATTTTGATATCAAATGAGTGATTTTCATCCTTGAAACTCCATTAATGGAAGATTTACCTATAGAAGATTGGTAACCTCTCCCTTTCTTTATAGTTGCTCTAGAGTAATTTTGACATATCTTCTTAATATCATCCTAGGGCACTTGGGTGATATCTCATCCTCCTATCAAGTCCAAAGCATCAACACAACTCTCACTGATCCCTCTAAGGAAGAGAAAATTTTGAGACTCTTCATTGAGTGCATGATGTGGAGATTTCCACAGACTAAACAGGAACCTTAACACATAGTCCTCCAAAATTTCATCCTCCTTTTGTTGCATCTTGAAGATATCATCTCCTCTCATATCACTACCTCTACAATATTCTTTATACTTCTCAAGAAACTTTTCCTTCATAGTATCCCAACTATTCACAACATTCCTACCTAATCCCATAAACCATCTTAATGCAGATTCTTTCAAAGTAGCAGGAAACAACTTAACCCTATGACCGTCAGTAGTGTAATCATAGATTTTACAAAGGATATCAAATTCAAACAAGAAAGTGTCTAGGTCCTCTGTTACAAGCCCATAGAATTTAGGAAGAACTGAAGCAAGAATGTTCTTGAGGTTATCAACATCATTTTGTTGATGGATAGGGAAATGAAAGGTTGGTTGGTTAGGCCTAATTGGGACAACCATATTTTCTTGATGGATTATCAGAGAAAATGGATTCTTAATCAGGTTTTGGGAAGCTTTCTCTTTGGAGGAAGTTTCAAAACTAGTCAAATTGGGAAATGCATCAGCAAAAGGGTTTACTCTTTTTTCTTCTTCATGAAAATTTTGAAACTCAACTAGTTGGTTATCAAGATTAGGATTAGCAAGAAGGAATCTCCCTAGAGCATCTCTTCTCTTGCCCCTATGCATGCGATATAAATTAGTATCAACCAACTCAGACAAAGAATTGGTGAAATAATAATGGATCATTACTTATTCTAATGAAGGGTATGTTAAAAAAAAACTTCAAAGATATCAAAAATAGGAAAGAAAACTATAAATGACTCCCTAAGAACTTCTTATTTTGACACCATCCCCAACAACAGCGCCAAAAATGTTGGCCTCCTCTAATGGTTCAATAACTAAGCCCTCAAAGCTATAAAGTTCTTGAAGATTAAATATCTGCACCAAGTAGCTATCTTGCTCATCATGAAGGTTCATTTCATTATCAACCCAGGGATGTGAACTTGAAATGGGTCAGCACTATATATGTACTAGGATTCCATTGTAGCCATCTTTATGCTATAATTTAGAAATGAAGTAATACTGAAAGTAAGATGATTGAAAGGATATAGAATAAGTACTGAACATAAAACAACCACTAAACTATACTGAAATGAATTAGAAGTCTCAATAAATAGACATGAATTTACTTTGTATGTCGTGGCTACAGGAACAGACACGGAACAGAGTTCCAGTGGCTGCAGGAATAGACAACTGCTAAGACTGTAACTAATTTCTAAACAGAAAAGTAACTACTAAACTAGATGGATGGAATTCTCACCAAGTGGCCCCCCTTGAATGATTTTTCCTGGTACTAACTCAAATGCAACAAACTAAAATATCATTTTATTCATTGAAAACATGATTACAACATAGCAGCAACATAATTGTATTTCTTGAAAACTGAAAAATGCAAGTACAATTCTCAGAACACTCAACCTCTTGAGGAGGAGCATCTAACCATTATTTATAAAAGAAAATATTCTAACTAACTTAACTAACAAGGCAGTCAACTCCAACAGATTAGGAGGATGCCACTTATTGAAAGCATGAAAAAGAGGAAGTTATGCATGCACAAGATTCAGTCAAACCAAACTTGCTTCAACAAAAATCCAGCATAACAACAGCTCCTAAATCTAGTCAACTAATAGACATGGCCATTAAGGTTAACTTCCACATCAGCTAGAATTTTCCAACCACTTGACTTCCTAAATGTCCATCTCTACTTGACTTTTTCAGCAATCGAGCAGTTAGCATGAACTCCTTCCACATTACAATCTTTATTTATTTTTGCATCTAAATTTGGACCTGCATTATAAATTTAGCATGCACAAGAAAAATGTATATCTATAATTACCTTAAAGTAACATCCATTCAACCACATGTAAAATTAACATAGATTAATCACATAGTGTGCTAATTTCATCAAAAGTCACAAGGATAATTTTATGCCCAAGGTTTATGGATTTAAGGAAATAACATGGAGAGTGTCAATAACCAAGTGCCATACTCTATAGTATCAACAACAAATATATGATAAACCCTATCAAAATTGAGCCATTGATTGGACTCATCAGGATATTTAGGATTTTGAGATTTGATGGTCCTGAGAAGTGTGTCGTGGAGGGGATCCAGTGTTGCAAAATCTCTAAATGTTCGCATTATCTTAGTGTTTGGAGAAATCCAAGTGGAGACTCAACAAGTATGACCATTTTAAACCTAGGATTGTGCAATTTGTGAGTTATTCAAACACATTGCTTGGATCTCAAACATTGAAACAAACATTAAACAAATCATCAAAATTTCAAACCCTTTGGAAAGAGTGAATATCCTTGAAGGGTCCAATTATTACTACTTGTCCCTATGGATTTTATCCTTAGAGGCTTCTAAATATTTGGGCTCATATCTCAATTTACTCTCTCCAAAGTCAACCTAGGGAAACTATGGCCTTGACTCTTTGATTTTCACATAATGGGCCTTGTGGAATGAGAAAGAGCTAAGACATAGAAATTTAGTTTGGAATTTAAACAAGATGTGTTGATGTGGTAAAAAGAATCCATTTAATCACTTGATAAAATATAATTGAACCCCATGCATGTGTTTGTCTTCATGATTTCTTGCAAAGTCAATATTCCAAAGCAAAAGTATTTATGCCAAAACTTCAAGTTTAGCTATCATACTCAAAAAGCTATCAAAAGATACATTAGAAAGTGAAACCTAAGACAATACCACAAGGTAAGCAAGACGGTAACAAGGTTTTATAGACTTATTTTGCTAAAAAATACGAACATGTATGCTCAATATGAACCATATGATTTTTGAAACACTTTAGAGGTCTAGCATGTTATTCAACACCTTGGTCTTGTAAACAAAGTCTTTCTAGGTTCATCTAGGGTCAAACCAACTCTTCCATTTATCACAACATTTATCAAAACCCATCTCACAAACAACTTTTGGAACTTTGGAAAATCATCTATGCTAGAATTTTGGTAAATCCTTAAATCAAAATCAAAATCATCTTGTTTGGCTAGGTGTGTGGGAATGAATCCTTTCTCACACATTTAGTTAAATTAGCACCCCTTTGGACAAGTTTACCACAAGCTAACATCTTGGGATCTACAAGCTCATTATCCAAATCAAACCAATCAAAAAATAAAAAATCCTAAGGTCTAGTTTTCATCCAAAGTTCTCAAAATTTCAAACATCCACACCATTCACCCTTCATTTATCATCATCATCATTATTTGATCCTTAAACATCCTAGAATTATTTTTGTACCTAAAATTTAGATCAACCAAAGGAGTTAAAGGTTCACCTTACATCTTCCTAAAAGTTTATCCCAATTTTATGGTCCAAACAAGGTCACACCTCAAGAATATCATGGAACAAAACAAGGAAACATCAACCTCAAGTGATCTAAGTCAAATAAAATTCAACCATAGGGAGTCTATCAACCCTCCACTTAATCCCCCTCAACTACCACAAGATCTTCAAGATGGAGATTGCCAAGTGGAGGATATCACCAACAACTTCCAAGGAATGTCCGAAGAGGAAATAATTGAACTAGTCCAAAATATTGGAATGCACAAGATTTTCAACACATTCATGAGGCTAAATCCCACGCAATACATGTTGGTATTGGCAAAAGAGGGGGCTAAACTCCCTTCCGATTTTGATGTGAGCACTATTGTTGAACAACCTTTTGGGAACATACCACAAACATCATTCATGCCTTCATTCCCAAACATCATCCAACCAATCATACAACCATCATCATCCCATGCCCCAAGTCAACCAATGATCACCAAGGGAATTCCATTACTCCAAGCCCTTCAAGGTCATCCACTTGCCAAAAACTAAAACTTGGAAGCGAACACAATCTTGGGTATGCCTAGCACCATCCCACAAGACCCTAAACATCCATATGTGCCACTCATTTTCCATGATACAAACAACCCCTCCACCTTTTCTGCAACACTGATATACCCTCTTGATACACAAGGCTCTCTTCCCACCGTATCACAAGGACAAGTGGATTTATTTGGACAAATAGGTACTTTCAATGCTTCATCCTCAATTCCACAAGGGAATACACCACAAATCTTCCCACCATTCCCCATCTTGACATCATCATCCACACAAGGTGTAGGGTAAATCGCTTCATCCAACACATCAATCAAACACTAATCAAACCAAATCAACCCCCTAAGCACAAATCATATCACTGCACCTATCATACCAAATCCTCCAAATGTGCCACTAATATCGTAATAACAAGTGGCACCAATCCAAATCTCCCAACCAATCATCACATCATCTACAACACCCCAAACATCCCAAAATCTAGTCTCCCAAGGACTAAGCATATCAACCATACCATCCACCACACAACCCCTTGGCATCAATCAACAAACACCTCAACAAATACCCCAACAAAAACCTCAACAACCACCTATCATATCATCTCACACCATCTCACAAAATCCACCACCTCCACCTCCAAATCCAAATACATAAAATCAATATAGCATCACATTACAAGCAACTCAACAAACTTACTAAAAGGCCTTGCAACAATTTCAAGCACAACAAGCTCAAGCCCAAGCGAAAGCTCAAGCACAAGCACAAGCTCAAGTGCAAGTACAACCACAATATTTTCTCCAATAGTAACAAGCCGCACAACAAGCTCAAGCATAAGAAAAAGCACAAGCTTTGCTACAACAACAATAGCAACAAGAACAAGAACATGCATTACAACAAAATGCTTATCAGTAGGCCTTGTAACAACACCAAGCATAGAAACAAGCAACCCAACAATAGGCATTATTGGCCCAACAAAAACAACAACAGTAGCAATCCCAACAATAAGTGTTGTTGGCGCAACAACAATAGGCATACCAACAAGCGATTCTTGTGCAGCAAAGCTTCCAGTAGCCTTTCACAAACACACAACAAAATGTCTTAAATATTAACACACAGGCCACCCCATCCATCGCCCAAACAACCATACCATCCCAAAACACATACATCCCACCACCTAATCTACAAAATGATTTGTCCACACAAGTCAAGTTTCTCTCGCAAAAAATATATGACATATAATTAGGAAAGACAAAGAAATCACACACACAAGGAAATTTTTGCCCATACCCGTTTGATAGAAGCATTGCTATGGTTCCATTTCCACCAAGCTTTGAGATACCAAAATTTGATAAATGCCGAGGAAACAAAAATCTTGAAGATCACATTAGGGAATTATGCATACATTATATGGAAGTGGCATATGACAATTCTTATCTAATACAACTCTTCCCTTGAATTTTGGTTGGTCCAACAATGGAATGGTTCTCTCACCTCCCCCTGGAATCAAAAAGTTCCAAGAAATTGTGAACTTTTTCATAGAAAATTATTCATTTAACTTGGGCATGGAAGTGATCTTAGAAGAATTATCTAGCCTAAAACAAGCCAAGGAAGAAACATTTGCAACATTCTTACAATGATGGTGATCCAAGGCCAACAAGAGCAAATGGTCTATATTGGAGGAACAACAAATTAGAACAATCATCTCCAACCTTGAAGGGACATTGTCCTTTCATCTAAAAATGAAATACATAACAACGTATGAACAATTGATCCCCAAAGCACTCAACATCGAAAGAGCCCTTATAGCACAAGGGGGCATGCCCATGTACCAAGAAAATTGACCATTGACAAGTTACAATGATAAACCTCGCACATGGGCTAATAACAAGAATGTCACCAATGAAGGTGTCATTGACACCAAAGTTGTTATTAGTGCCCCAAGGCTAAGTGTGCAACAAAACACAAAATACTCCACAAACCAACACATCACAACAACAACCCAACAATCAGGTAGTTAAAAACGTGAATGCTCAAGGGGGACCACCCCCAAAGAATATATACCCACCAAAATGAAAATATACACCATTAAGGGAGCCTATTGAGTCTGTCATGCAACAATTGGTACAAGCAAACCTTATCAGGCTCCCTATTTATGAAAATTATCAAGAGCCTCAAGTTCAACCACCATGGTATAATGAGAAGCATCTCTATGATTTTCATAAAATAAAGGGACATACAACAACTAGTTGTATGAGACTTAAAAATCTTATCCAAGATCTCATCGATGATAAGGTTATAACCATTGAACAACTAGCTAGGAATCAAGATCTCAAAATATGCATGAATCCAATGCCAAATCACAATAAAGGAAACAACAATGGTAAAGGAAAGAGTTACAAAAATGTGAACCATATCTATGACCATGTTGTCACATCATTGGACGAATGGGTAATAGTTATCAATATCAAAGGACCTAGAGTCGAGTGTGGAGTCACCGCACATAGCAAAAAAATTACTATCCTAGGACCTTCACCACCACCTAAGGCATCAACCACCAATCTAAAATCAAAATCTAGTGGTTATAGTGTCCTAGAGAAACTAAAAAATATCCCCACCCAAATCTCCATCATAGAGTTGCTAAAAATATCCCCTGCGCATAGGGACATCCTAAAAAATAGTATTGGCAACATCCTTCGTCCCCATGGACCTTGATGCAGATCAGTTTCAAGCTATGGTCGAGCATATCACTACACCACATCTCCTCACATTCTTTGAGCATCATCTCCCAACCCAACCATCTCATAACCGTGCACTCCACCTATAAGTCTTAGTCCATAAAAACAAAGTCAAAAGGGTCTTGGTGGATGGGGGTTCAGATTTGAATATTTGTACTCTACAGCTAATAAAGAACCTGGGATTTTTAGAGGATGTCATTGAAAAAGGTAAAAATATCACCATCAGGGCCTATCATGATCAAGATTTTGGATGTTGTGGTTGTATTTTTGATATGTGGTTGTCATTGATGTCAACACTATTAGCATTAATGTCTTTAAGACTATATATGTCGAGGATATTTGAGAAAATTGTAATAAAATATGTTACAAGTTATCTATGGAGCAGTGAAGATTAATATGGTAGAAAGTTTAGTATGTTGATAACTAGATGTTGTGGATTAAAGGGTTTATTCTCAAGCCTATCTATTTTCTACTCCAAAATTTTTAGAGGTGCGCATGAAGATTTGAGAAAGTTATAAGTTTATGTGTTCTGACAACTATTCTGTTACTGAAATGGTGTTCATGGAAGAAGATATTGTGATTCTGGTAATTTGAGTTTTTGCGTATGTTACTGTGGTGTTCATGGACATTTCTAGATCATATTATATTTGTGTTGCACATCCGCATTGATCATTGTGCTCACAATCCGAGATTTTCTCTTGCGTGTTCATGGCCGACAAGGTGTTTGAAGCATGTTGTGGATCTTTGAGGAAGAATATTTGAAGGTGTTTTGTGTTTGAGGACATTGTTTTGGGTCTCTACTATGTTGTGGCCAACCTTGGTTGATGCGCATTGATAATCTTTATTGTTTTGGGCCGAAAATTTGTATTCATTCTATTATTGTGTTGAAGCCAACATAAATCAATGTAAATTATTGTTGTGGATATATATAAGTGATTGTTTCTTCATTTGAGAAGGATGTGAAGTGTGTGTGTGAGTACTATGTGTGAAAAAGGTTTAGATCATTTGAAGGTAGATCAGAGTGTGAAGAAGAGTGAAAGAAAGTGAAGAAGTATTCATGTGTTTAACTGGAACTGTACTCAGGCATTAGTAGATGCTACTTTCTCAATTCAAATTCTTCAGATGGATTTAATATAAATATTTTCTATAAGACAATGAGTCTTCCTTCGAGCAGTGAGCTCTAGGTAGTGTGCCTGAATGCATGTGCACTCCTCATATATTCTTCTTATACTTTTAACAAGGTATAACTTGTGGATTAACCTCCACAGTGGTTTTTTCCCTAACAGGGTTTCCACACAAAAATCTTGGTGTTATGTGTGTTGTTGATTCATTCTTTCACTGTTACTAATCAGATATGAGAATAAAGGTTAATAATTTTAATAAGTTTGAAATTCTGAGACAACTCATTCAGCCCCCCTCTCAGTTGTCTGCCCTTGTGTTTCCAACACAAGAACGAGTGTCCTAGGGCACCATTCAAATCCCCATCCAAGTGGGGCCAAAAATCATGGAGACCACTTGCTAGGTCTCCTTGACCTTGAACTCCCCTATAATATTCTCCTATGGTGCCCATGGATCCACGGGTCGATGCAAGCTATCACATCCATATTCCATCAATGTGTCAAATTCCCCTACTAGAATTAGGAAGTCACGATCCATGGTGATCCAAAACCCTTTTATTATTGTAAAAATCTAGAGGCCAAGTATTATAAGATCCCCCAAGTTACAAACAATGATGAAGGACCCACATCCCCTTATGTAGACCCATCTACCTTAGCCTCCACCTCTAAGACAAAGACACCTACCATTCATAAAATCCCATATGTCCAAGCTATAATCCAAGATAATGGGTGTGGGGACTATAGATTAAACAAGAGTGCCTTTGTGATAGGAGAGTTACCTCAATCTCCTAGATCTCATGGGAAACCATAGCCAATCGAAACAACATCTCAGACCTTCAAAGAAAAACCTACCACCTTCAGAAAATGGGGAGAACTAAGCAAAGAGGTGGTGGATGAAAAGGATGTATCAAGCCTGTTATATCAAGATGAAAGACCCACACCTGATCTTCCCATGGAAGAAAACAACAAAGGTCTATAGTTAATGTTTGGATGGGGCTACAAAAAAAATGAGAAGCTTGGGAAAAATGATAATAGTTTGTTAGAACCTATCATTCCTGAGAAGCGCCTTAAGAATCTTGGCCTCGAATTCACCCCTATGAAGATAACCATACTTGGAAAAGGTGCTACGATTAAAACAATCATAGATTCCCGGTTGGTCCCTATGTCACTTAGTTATCCCTTTGAGGATCCCATCTTTGATTTACCCATGTTATTTGAGGACTCCTCTCTCTTTATGATCACCACCATGTCCTTCGAGTCAAATTCCCAGGCCACCGAACTAAAACTCATTTACCAGCAACTCATCAATTGTCACCATCGAGGACCACTAATCTTAGATACGTTCGAAAATGATGAGGTCCTCTTGAAATTCATGGAACTAAGGGATGAACTACCATATGGAGATCAAAAATTAGGTTTTGACATTGATTTGGACATGCATGTGTACTATGGGGAAATGATTCAATCTCTTAGTCACAAAATTGAAAATCTAAGAGTAACGTCTAGATCTCTAAGTGAAAACCACACTGTGGCACTTTTTGATCCAAAAATAGTAAAAATAAAGGATGTATCTAATGGTGAAAACCTCTTTGAGGTGCCAAAGGATGAGGAATTCAATCTTCCCCTTAGTTTCATCCATCAAGAGAAATCAACAGTACTGGCAGAAAAATGCAACCCAATGAACTTGGGAGCCAAAGAAATCTCATACATCACTTTCTATGTTGAGTCACTTTTGACCGAGGAACAAGAAAATCTAGCTGCATTTTGAAAGGAAAGAAAAATGAATTTTGCATGGGCATACACTGACATTCTAGGCCTTGATCTAGAGGTAGTGGTCCATTATCTAGCAGTCTATTCAGAGCTTAAACCAGTAAGATAGAAATTGAGAAAGATGCATGCATAGATTGCTTTATTGGTCAACCTTGAGCTACATAAAATTCTTGATGCTAGCTTCATACGATCCATTAACTATCCAGAGTGGTTTTCTAACCTGCTACCTGTCTCCAAGCCCATTGTGGGAATCCGAATTTGTACTGACTTCAGGGACTTGTTTTTAGCATTCCTTAAGGATGATTTCCCACTTCCTAACATATACATGATTGTAGATGTGACAGTGGAGAATGAAATTCTATCATTGATGGACGGGTTTTCAAGATACAACCAAATTATGATCGCCAAAGATGAACAACATAAGAAAACCTTCACTTATCCATGGGGCACCTACTGTTAGAATATGATGGCATTCAGGTTAAAGAACGCAGGAGCTACATACCAAAGGGCTATGACTGATTTTTCATGATATGATCCACAAATTTGTAGAAGACTATGTGGATGACATACTAGCCAAATCAAGAAAGTGTCAGGACCACATATCATTGCTCAACCCAATCTTTGATAGAATGGAGGAATATAAGGTACGACTCAACCCTAAGAAATGTGTCTTTGGCATCACATTAGGAAAGCTTTTAGGATATATTGTATCAATGAGGGGAATCAAGATGGACCCTACAAAATTCAAATAAATCCTCGACATGGAAGCATCCCAAACACTAAAACAATTAAGGGGTCTACAGGGAAGGCTTCAATCAATCCATAGATTCATAACACAGTTAGCAGATAAAACCATCCCATACTCTCATCTCCTTCACAAGGGGGTAGCCTACAAATGGGATGAGAAATGCAATCAGGCATTTAACCAAATCAAACAATAATTTGATGGATCACTCATACAACATGGGTCAGGAGCAAGAATTCTCTTCATCACGCCACAAGGGGATTGTATCTCAAAATCATATAGGTTATCTTTCCCTTGCACCAATAACATTGCAGAGTACGAAGCTTTGGTCATAAGACTCTGAATTGCAGTACAATGGAAAATCATTGCACTCAAGGTCTATGGGGACTCACAACTGATTATAAACCAAGTCAATGATGAAAATCAAACTAAGGATAACAAACTTACCCTGTACAAAAAGCTAGTGGAGGATCTCAAGGAGTTCTTCATCGACATAACATTTGAGAAAACATTGAGGGTAAACAGTAGGGCAGTTGATGCTATGGCTATAATCATATCATTGTTGGATATCCCATGAAACATCCCTAAACATGAATTCTTGGTAGAGCAACTTCTCATACCATATTTTGAGGTACCAAAATTTGAGTTCGTATGCAAAATCGTTGGTCTCGGTGATCCTTGGTACCATGACATATTCACCTACCTAAAAATAGGATTCCTCCTCATCAACATCACCCCAAACCTCAAGAGAAAATTCATCCCACTTTGTCACCTTAGGTGACACCCTTTGTCGTAGAAGTATCAAAGGAACCCTATTGTGATGCCTTAACCCTGAGGAAGCTTTGACTGCCTTAACTAAGGTACACCATGAAATTTGTGGTTCACACTCTAGTGGTATGACCTTGGCCAAGAAATTGTTGAGGACTGGGTATTACTGGCCTATGATGGAGAAAGAAGCCCATGAATATGTTTGAAAGTGTATTTAATGAAAACAACATGGAGACCTCATCCATGCACTAGCTCAGGAGCTTCAACTGATTGACATAACACCTTGGCCTTTTTCACAATGGGGATTGATCTCATAAAAAAAATCACACCCACCTCATCTAATCGACATAAGTTAATTATCACTGCCATAGAATATTTCACAAAATGGGTAGAGGCCATCCCCATGACCTATATCATAGGGAAGTAGATCTTTAAATTCATCCTGAACTACCTCATTTTCTATTACGAGGTTCCACAAGCCCTTATCTCAGATAATGGGACACCCTTCAAAAACCAAGATTTTGTGAGCTATGCCAAAAATTCAATATCTAACATCACTTCTCCACCCTATATTACCCCTAGGTTAATGGCCAAGCTGAGGCTACAAATAAAAGAATCATAAAAATCCTCAAGAAAAATTCAATAAAGTTGTTCGTGACTGGCACCTACAGTTGAACCTTGCTCTATGGGCCTATTGAACCAGTATCCACACACCTACAGCTGCAACCCCTTTCTCCTTGGTCTTCGGATCAAAATCCATCCTGCCCATTGAGATTGAGCTCCCATCCCCTAGAATATCATTGCAAAATCTTGTTACTAATGAAGAGTATCCAGTGTCATGATTGAATGAGATGGAGTTACTAGATGAGTGGCGCATGGATACTTTGAAATACTTGTAAGTTTATCAGAACTGACTTAAAAGGAGCTATAATAAGAAGATCAAGAGTCGGTTATTTCAATTCAAAGAGCTCGTGTTGAAAGAAAATAAAAAAAATGTGTCAAATCAAGACAACAAAGGTAAGTTTGAACCTAATTGGTTCGGACCCTTCATCATCACGACAAGTTACAAATTAGGAGCATATCAACTATCCACACCAGAAGGTGAGCCCTTGTAGGAGCCCATCAATAGCTCCCATCTAAAAAAACAATTATGCTGGTATAAATCTAAAAAATACAAAAAAGTCAAAAAATATATTAAAAAACAAAAGGATTGAAAACAGTAAAGAAAAAAATCATCGTCTAGTGAAAAACACTTCGGTGGCGCTTTGGGAAAGTACCTTGGTGAAAACCTCGCAATCAAGCACCTTGTGTAAATAAGCACTTTCCATCCACCATCGGTTCATTGGCTTGTTTCGCATCACCTTCCATTTCATTCCATATTCCTTCCATCATCCATCTGTGTCTGCATCATAGCTTGATCCTGTGTCGGTATCATGTTCCCTTTTAGTACTACTTGGCACATTCCTAAGGTTAGTTTGTCCTGCCTATGTCGGAGTAGTCTATCGCATCACACGGGGGCATGTCCTTATACCTAAATTGGATCAGATTCGTGTATATTCTTGAAATCCTCAAAACATCAGAAAATCCAAAAATATTCATAAAATTAAGAAAATCCAAAAAAATCCAAAACATGTCAAAAAATCAAAAAATAGGTCAAAAATAGAAAAAGTCAAAAAAGAGTCGTCAAGTCAAACTATGAGGCTTCTACATTTATAACGTAGGAAAGGCTAATCTTTGATTAGCCCCCGAGGCCCCTAGGATAGCTCCTTTAGGTGTCCACCATAATAAACTGACAATCCATACATGTTCATATTTTCATCAATAAATGAGTCAGTGTCAATCAAACTATGTGGTCTCTACATGTATAACGTAGGAAAGGATAATATTTGATCAACCCCCAAGGCCCCTAACATAGGTCCTTATGTTTGGTTCTTGGTCAAAAATCTTAGAAAACACAAAAACATTAGAAATTAAAAATAAAAACATTTGTAAAACATCTAAAAAATCCCAAAACAGCCTCAAAACATTTTAAAATACAAAAAAAATCCAAAAACCCAAAATCATCCATTCCATTTCAATGTTCACCTGCAATAAAAATCCACTCACAATAAACGGTCGTCATCTCCAACCTTTGGCAAAACAGTCAGAAACAAGTATAGCAAATTGTAATTGTAAACTCAAGCGTCAAGGTCTTAAGTCTAGGTCAATAGGTAAATGAGTTGGTTAACTCTTGGTATCAATAGTCCATCATCCCATTAATCTCAAAATAATTTGATAACATCATGTCCTAGGATACATCTTTCCTAGAATAGACATCAACATCAAACATCGTTGTAGTATAGTCTTGGCTAGAGGTATGAAGAATATTAGCTTGTTTGTTCACTTGATCTTTTCTTTTTTATTTATCTTATTGCACCGCTCATTCCAATGACCTCTCGATGATATCTAATGAAAACGATTTAGAGAGAAAGGAATGGGGCATTGATCATTATCTTCCATTTGTTGTGTTTGTTGGATATTCTTTTAATATAACCTTGGTCATGCTAATTTTGTTTAGTGTGTAGGGAGGATGTTTTGGATATCTTGTTGACTACTACATTGAGAGGTTTCAAACTTTTTGTGTTTTGGTCCAAGATGTTTGAAATATCTGAAGTACACTCTAACAAGATTTTGTATGTCGGGTGTGAACAAGGACACTCCTATCTGTTTGTTGGGTCAAATACCATCTCACTAGGTACAACATCATCCTGGTTATCTATACCTTGAAGCATCCTACATATATGTGTTATCAAACATAAGGAAAGTAATGGTCTTTACATCCCCAATCCCCGATAAGCAACAAATCATCATTTCTAATAAAGTCTTGACAACTCATAGACTTGTTGGAATTTTGCATCTTCTCGAACTTGAGGGTTGATCCCTCTTTCTTTTGTCTTCTCCACGTACTAACCTAGTATCATGACATTCAAATAGAATCTATTTGTATCCATCATACATCCACAAACTGTTACCATAATGCATACACATACATATCATCATAATAGGAAACATCATCCATCATTGCATTATCATTTAGGGTGTTTAGCATAATATAGATTTGTTATTCTAACCATCTCATAGCAACACATTTGCATTATCGTCCATCACATAACCATATAAGAATCTTAAAATCATCACATCTTGCATCATCATACACCACATCAAAAATATATTGAAAAAAAAAACATATCATTACATTGCATCCATCTCACATGCATTATCATCAACATAATATATATTTGTTATTCTAAGCATCTCATAACATCATTATCATCCATCACATAAAAGTACATCCATACAAATCCATCATACATTACATGTGCATACATTGATAACATCACATACATCACATCATAAAACATAAAACATCATAGTATGGCCATTAAATGCATCCATACATCCATAACACATAAGGTAAATAAAATAACATCACATCATATAAATCACATTGGAGCCATCTCATATATATCAAAAAAAGTTGAATGTCATGATATAATCAGAATCATATATGTAGTGTCATCATACGGAATATACAAGAGGCTAATAAAAATTAAACCAATGAATGTATATACATCATATAATCAAGTTGTACATCAAAAAAGTGTATAAGCACTATCGGTGCCCTGCACTCCCCTCGCTCTGTCGATCACTGTGGTGGCTACCCCGGCTTTGATGGTGATACCTTGACGGTACATCTGATGGCCCCATGTGAGACCTTCTTGGTTCAGCCTAATTGATATGGGAGAAATCTATCTCCTAACGCTCTTGTGGGAAGGCTTTGTAGTATAGTAGCTTGTAATAAGAGGCCTCCTGCATCGCCTGTTCATACATCTCTGTGGGGACTGTGGCTTGTCCTTGTGCTTTTTGTGTTGTTGCCTCTAGCTACTATCTGCATCCTATCTCAAGATTCAAACCAAGATCTGCATCCTTCCTCTGTTGGAACTCCTGCACAACCTTCTATCTCGCCTGATCTCTCTCGGGTTAGGGTCTTAATCTGAGCTACAGCCTACTACAACTGCTCTGTCAACACCTGAACCTATGCCTCCAGTGTTGCTATCTATCAGTCCCATGGATTGGGACTTGGTGGTGGCTACTATAGAGCCTGTTGGGGTGGCTACTGAGTTTCCCTCTATGCAACTGGTGGTACTAGGGGTGACACCTATTCATCATGACCATCATGTGCATCACACCCATCTTTTATGTCCTTCCCATCTTGGGGTTGTTGTGGTGGTTGTTGGGGCACTTGTCCAATCTGGGGTCCTTTGATCCATCATTTGCCTACTACTGGAATAATCAATAATGTTAATCAGATAGGAGCATGGGCCTACCAATATGCATCATAAGCCTATTTCATCCCTGCATCTAGGAGACAATCAAAGTATACCCACGGTTACATGACCAACTATCTAAAATCATCGATGGCTACCTGGGGCTAGACTTGTTTCCACCATGCCGCCTCCTGAGCTCTCCTTGAAAAAATGGTTTTGTATGCTAAATCAAGTGCATCCTACACCTCTCTGAACTATCTCACTACCCTGTCTGGTAGGTAGCGCTTGATCATGTGATTATCTCGCCCCTTCATGTATCTAGTCTGGTGGCAATAGAATAATTGCACATCATCATCGTGACACCTATCATAATGGAGTCAAGGCCTCCATCTGAAGATCGTCATCTCATCAATAACCCACCTCTAGTGTGGGATGTCAGTAATGCTTGTATAATGGAGGGTATTCATACCCCCATACTTGTAAACCATAGGATTATCACAATCTATTTGCACATCTACAATAGTAGGCCTCAGTACAACTATATGCTTGTATGCCTAGACATGAAGAAGTTTCACCCTGACCCCAATCCTATGGACCCCGTAGTAGACCACCTGATGCATATCATGATGCAATGAGGCAAGGAAAACTAGCCCCATGCATATACCATCATCTCCTCCATAATCTTGAACCAGACGATGCCCTATCCAATGCTACATCCATGGGATCATTTATCAGGAATGAGGACTCTCGAGATCAATGCATTGACGAATAAAGTCAAATATAGGGAAATCCCCACACACCGATCCAGCTTGAGGTGCCCCACTATCACCTCATACTAGTCGACTTCAAACAACTAGAATATGGCATCCGCTCTCCGTGTATGGGGATCCGTAGGATCCGCCATACGTCCTCCAAGGTAACTATGGCCTCCCCCATCAGAAAATGGAACGATGATGTCTCACTCCGCCATCTCTCCACCAATGTGGTCATCATGGTCAAGTGTGTCCAAACTGTAGGCATCTGTACCACATGGCTAAATCCGATCAAACCTAGGAAAAATAATGCATCATCTGATAGGTGTGTCGCTTGGCGCAGTATCCACCCTCTATTCTCCTTTCAGTGGAGCATACAAAGAACCTTTGGAATTCAAATCACACATGAATTTTTAATCAACCTGACATATTTTTGAAAATTAAAAATCCCTAAAAGGAAAGGCGGCACTTTGTGTTTTCACAAAGGTGATGCTATATTCATAAGTGACACCATATCACAAAGGTGAATTGGTATTTTTGGGTAAGACTAGATGCTCTTGGGCTTGCACAACGCTATCACACAAAGGCAGGTCAACATTTCCTGTGTGACCCTAAGACCTCATAGTGTCACGTGGAGCTATGCTACAAAGGCAGGTCAACATCAACAAAAGCGATGCTAACCGAATCATTTTTGATGCCCTAGAGATCCGCTTTTGGCTAACCTATTCAGACCCTAATAAATGCACTAAAATGTGAGAAACGAGAAATTTTTTGAAATGTGTACCGGGGGTCCTACATCTTGAGGTTGTTGGAACTCTCGAACCCACTCCATTTGATGCCTAGGAAGCACACAAGCCACCATTCTATCAGCACCTTAGAGAAAATTTACAAGAAATCTAGGTCAAGTGCACAAATGATTTGAAAATGACCCCTACCCTCATATTTATGCTAGAAATTTAGGGGTTTTGAGGTTATTTTTAGGGTTTTTGAGCACCCATTAATCTGTTTGTTGCCTAACGAAGTCTGTTTTGACCCATTTTTTTCGTCGTGAGCCTGTTTTCACGTCTCGTAGGCTATTCTTTATGCTTGAATCATTATTGAATCTTTTCACGAGCTCGACCCAAAAACCATTTTTTGCTCGATCTCTCAAGGGGGCAGTGTAGCAATGTAATTTCTTCTGCTGGGGCAGTAGTGGGGCATCCAAAAAATTAGAATCTATTTGAATTTTAATATCAATGTTATTCTTTGAACCAACACAGTAGGTACCTCGCTTCAAAGAGAGGAAAAATATGGACACTTAAATAAACCTAATTGATACTATGCATTTGATTTTGATAAATTAACACCATTTTTTCTCCTATATCACTTTGAGCTAACCAATCGATTAAATAATCAACATTATCTAATTAAATTCATCAATATTTACTATTAATCAAATAATTAAATTTATTAGATTAATTCACCTTTCTTCTAACTAATGTTCATCATATTTTATTAAATTAAATCATTTAATTAAATCCTCCTAAAATTCCTCCCATTTGATTAAATAAATCAAACTATTTAAGTTAAATGTCACAATCCCCTAATCTATCCAAATTAATTAATTTCTAATTAATTAACCCTGAACCACTTTCTAATCATCATTAAAAAATCCTCTAACTTTTAACTCCTCAAGAGTTAAATCAACCCATGGTCAACTAACCAGGTTGCACATGAAAATAATTTCTTCTAATTATCTAATTACCCTATTTATCCTCACAATGGCATATTCCTAGGAATATTCCTCTCAACTACCTCCTCATTCAATTTCCCTCTAAAGGTTTTAAATAGCCTCTTACACATCCATAAATACCTCTTACATCCTCATTTATTCTTCTTACATCCTTTCAAACCCTCAACCACATTCATTTACTTCGTCTTACATCCTTTCAAATCCTCAACCACATTCATTTACTTGTTCCTACATCCTTTCAAATCCTCGAGCATTTTCATTTATTTCTCTCACATCTCCTTTACTCTTCACATTCCCCAAAATGTGTTCCATCCTCATCCAATGGAATTGTGACAAGTGTCACATTCCTATTGGTTTCTCTTTTATCACACATTCACCAATTTCTCCCATTCTTCAACCCTTGAGTCATGTAAGTAGAGGCTTCCTCTACACAATATGGATCCACAAACTTGAAGCATTCTAACTATAGGCATTTTTCATTCATAGCATTCACCATTTTTATCATATTTTGAGCTTATTTCATCATCTTAGGTACTTGAAATCATCTACATCATTGGATCTTATCAAAGGGATTGGGAAATGGCTTCTTTCCACATGAAATGAGCACCAATCCCCCTATGGGATGAAGGTTTAGTTGTCTAGTTGATTACATGCTTTCATTTGGTTTACTTATGCTTTCATTTTCATGTTTTCATTTTGATTACACTAAGAATCTCATAGGTAATGCTAGATTTATGTTTCTAACATGATTAACTAGTGTTTGTTGGTCCTGTGTTAGCAAATTGCAGGTTTGGTGTTCACGGTGATAAAGAAAGACATTGGAATGAAAGTACTAAGCACTATGCTAAACAACAATATACTACAAAAATAATATGATAATGCAAGAGAAAGGGAAAATTGAGTGATATCACTTTCGACCACGTGCAGTCAAGGAAAATGGGAGAAGGAGTGATCTCACAAGCTTGCAAATTCTAACATTGTCGCAACAATCAAGAGAACAAACCAACAAAGTGTCAACTTGTAGCTTCAATGGAGATTAGAATGCTTGAGAATGCTCTGAAAAGAGTAGTGAGAGTAGTCCCAAGTGTGTGAATGATCAAGAAGTTCAAGAGAGTTTAAAGGAATCCATGAAATACTTATTTGAAGATGAACTTTGATGAAAAGGAGTCGTTTGAGGTCGGTCAAGGGAGAATGATGTTACTCTTCATCATTAATGGAGAATTGTAATGCCTATGCAGAGTCCAAAGGCAAGAATCTTATCAGGATGTCAGTGCACCGTGTAGACTTCCACACATTGTGCTAGCATCTCCAACAAAATATCCTCCACCAACACAAAAAACAACTGCCAAGTGGATGGGAAGTGAATGAAAGATGTGAAATTCCATTATTGAACTTGATTCTCTAAGGTAGGAGGTACGTAAATGTGGAATTTTCAAGGGGTGCAAATTCACTACATTACATTTTTCCCCCACTTTATCCAACATAAGTTGCAATGAATGCATGGTAAAGTAGAGTGAAATCCAAGAAATGTATAATTGAACTGTCAAGGAAGCAAGTTGCAATATGGCACACTCGAATGCATAGGAAGAGGATTGGTTCCACAGGTACTCGGTCCTAAGGAGAGTTGAACAAATGCACTGCAAGTCCATGGACCTACGAAAGGTGAACAAAGGGATCTATAGGTGCTTGGTCCTACAAAGGAGGTGCCACAGGTGCTCAATCCTGAGGGAGGCCAGATGTGAAAGGCTCTACAAAGTCTGATAGACCCTTATAGGTGTTCGGTCCTGTAAGGTAAGCTTGTTTGAAAAAGAAGCTTCACAAGTGCTTGGTCCTACAAAGCAACATGTTATATGCAAACAAAAAATGTTGGATAGAAAAAAGACACATGGGAAAATAGAAAGTCACACATAAATTCAACAATTGAAGGAGAAGCTTTCAATGGGGTCCCTCAGGAACCCTTCAAAAGAAAGGGGTTTGCTCAAGGGATGCTATGTTTAGAAGGCGATGAATTTTTTTGTAAATGATTTTAGAATTAAGGAATCCTTTAGAAAGATATATTTCATCAAGGAATTAAAAAGGAAGAATAATCTCTCGCAAGGGAAAGTTTTTAGAATTCTTCATCAGAAAAAGTACTCCCTTCTTGAAGGAAAGTTTTCAGATTCTTTCTTTATGAATCTGTAATGAAAGAAAAATTTCATTAGGGTCCTTGTTGAAGAATACAAATTTTTTATCAAAATAAGATTTTCATGGAGGGATTTTTTGGCCACCAAATAAACCTTTTGAAAATCGTAGTATGATACCCCCCCTTAGGATGGTGTGTGTTGAACAAAAAGGCACATGGAATCCTAGGGAGAAAGAAGAAAGTGATGTGGTATGCAATACATGATGGGATGTAATCATGGAAATGTTGTCACACACATGAAGGACAAAAAAAGGCACCACAACATCATGAAACAAGAAAAGAAGAGAGAAAGATGAAAAGAAAAGATAAGCAAAGACAAAAAAATCAAAAGATAAGGGGATCTGATATTTCAAGGTAAAAAATACTCATAGATATAAATAGACAGATATAATATAACAATATATGAACTATCATCAATCCCCTACTATATCAGATCATGTGAAGAAAGGTACATGAAGACAAAAAATAAATAAAAAATTGGGCCAACATGGAAGGGAGGCCTAAATTCCCTCAACACTTTGCATTATCCCCAATTGTTGAAAATCAAGGCACAACAAAGAGAAGAATGATGCAACAAATAGAAGAAGTTTACGACACAAAACACTCTTGTATCCAAGAACCTACAAGGGTGACAATGGTCCTCTAAGAACACATAAAATAATCATGAGGGAAATACAACACACACACAAATCTAATCTATAGGTAAAGAAGAGGTGCCCTCCTAGTCATCATCAATCAATATGTTGTCATTCTCCCAATCTGAATCATTATAAGTGGAAGGTAGATGAGCCTGCAAGGGTAGGATAGCAAGGGGAGCACCCTCTGACTCTTCTACGACAACAACCAAGGAAGAGGGCCCCTCAAGCTCTTCTTTTCTCAATTCTTGTGAGGTAAATGTCATTGATTTTACAAAAATCACTAACAGAGTTGAGACATCATCCAATGCATTGAGAATACACTTGGTAGGAGTTCCATGTATCAACTGAGCGAGCAACGAAGGAGGCACCCAAGATCCACTACTGACTTCACCGAAAGACTCAGGGGTAGTGACAAACTTAGATGATATCGGGGCAGCCTCCATTATTAGGACAATGCAAGCCAAAGTAAAACTAGCTTTCGAAGAAGGTGATCCCTTCTTTCGACTCCCATTAGAAGCAAGGTCATCCTCCAACTTGCACTTCATTAGAGGATGTGAGACCCCCACAAAGGAAGTGGAAGGAAAGGAGGAAGAGGAGAAACCGTAGTGGAAAATAATGAGGTATTCGACATATCCACATGCTTAGAAAAAGGCTGGATGTCCAGAAGGGGAATCAAGAGAGGAGGCTCAACCGAGGGAGTGATGAACACTTGCACCCTTTTAGGCTGACCCTTTTAGGGTGAGGGTCATCCAAACTCCTGGGGGGAGCCAGAAGAAAGATCGATGCTATGAGAACCAAAGCAGAAGGGGTAGAAGAGGAGGGCGCCAAAGGATACATCAAAACAAGAGTTGTTGGATCCCCTTCCTCCTTCTGCAAAGCATCCTGCTTAGTGGCCAGAGCCTTCCTTCGATGCTTATGCTCACATGCAGGGTGGTTTCTTCTACTCTGAGAGCTAGAAAATATAGCTTGAGGAGCAAGAGGCTCTTATTCTGTAATTGAAGTGTTCATCATAGCCATTGTCGGCGGAGGGAGTGAATCTTGGACATAAATGGGAGAGAGAGATGTAGGAAAAAAAACAACAATCGGTTGAGACGTATACTCAAGCACCTTAATGACGGGCCCCTTCCCATTCACTACCCTAGGGGGAAAAGTAGTAGGAGGCCACAAAGGCTAAGAAATAGAAGCTTCTCCATGGGGGCCCATCCCCTTACCATACAAGACGGGTTGAGGCACTCTGGGAAAGACAGGAAGGTTGAACACCTGATGCTTGGCTTTCCGCCAAGCAAGCACCATCAGACTCCCCAAGAGACACATAGGGGTGGAAGTTGAGGGCACTGCAGCAGGACATGAGGCAAAGGCAGGTGGAACTACAAAGGAAGAAGAAGGCTTATGAGTGTGAGTAGGCTTCCCCTTCCCCTTTTGGGAGGAGGTAGCCTATTGCGCTACAAGGTAGGTCGTTTTTTGGCTACATCTTGCCCCCAGTCTTATACTTAACATAATTTTGATAAAGCATGTCTATTCTTGGAGAAAGCAGATTGATCAGGATGGTTCAAAAATGATCTAGCGAATATCCCCCATGCAATACCATCGACTGATATCCAGTGTCATGCACAACATGCACCACACCTTCATGAGAGAATTTTAGACATTTATGAATAATGGAAGTGACTCCATTCATAGAAAATAGCCATGGGATGCCTAGATTCACTCTGAACAAGTCAGATTCTGGAATGATGTCAAAGGTAGTATTCACAGCCCTAGGTACCACTAGGATGAAAAGAGTTATAGAACCATAACAAGCGAGAGAGAGACCATAATGGGTATGTACTATGGTTTTCATTTTTCATATTCCTCCCTTTGTATAGAGTTTAGCAAAAGAGTCTCCTTCGTAATAACATTCACATGACTCGTAGGATCCACAAGGACTCCTGTCACAATGTTGCCATTGATGTGAGAAAGAATATATAGAGGAGAGAGTTTCTTATTCATGGGCATATCCTGTGATGTAAAAGTTATATTTGGTGAACTAGTCGTAAATTGAGGGGAGGAATGTGAGTAAGCAAAACCATATTTACATACTTTGAGGCCTCAAGGGAAGCACCAAAAGAATCAATGATCAAATTTGCAGTGAGACAAAAACAGGTCCGTATAAATCTATAATTCACTATTTGCCTTAGCCACAAACTTGTATGTATTCTACTTTTTACCATCAAGGTGAATGGTACTGTCATTGATGTGATCCTGTATTTCATGATGCAAGCACATACAATATTCAGTATCATGCCTATGGATGTGATGGTACTGGTAGAATGCATTTCCATCATACCAATTAGGGTAAGGTTCTTTAAGAGGTCAAGGATCTTCCAATGTTATAACTTTATCTTTTAATAGTTTCTTCAAAATAGAAGAGTAAGATTCAGACAACTTTGTGAACTATCTATTGTGCTTGAGGCATTTGTCACTAGATGTGGCGACTACATTTGCAACAAATTTTATTTTTCCTGAAATCGATACAATAGACATTCCTTTTGGATGGGATCATGAGGGGGATCCCCCAAACTAAATGACTATGTGTTGATATTCTCACAACGCCGCACACAAATGCATGACAAAAGGGTATTTCATTAAGGAAAACTTCTCCTACCAAGGTCTTTGTAGGTTGCCAATGAACACCTTTGACATATTTGAGTCGGGTAGTGGGTAAGAAATTTGTGAAAGGAGTGATTGATATTGAGCAATGAAATCAGTAATCTTCTCATGCTCTCCCTACTTACATCAGACAAGATCCGAGAAGGTCATATTCAGCTCGATGTTAGCCTAGAATTTTCGAAGAAACTGATTAACAAGTTGGTTGAATGAGAATATGGAGTCTTCAAGAAAGGAACAGTACCACTCTAGTGATGTGTCCTTGAGAGATCAAGGAAATAATTCGGCCATCAAGGCATCGTGGTGAAAGAAATTTGTACACATCACATTGAAGGCTGACATGTGTGTTTGAGAATCTCCTTTACCACTATATTTCTCAAATTTAGGAATTTCCATCCCCTAAGGGATTAGAGTGTTTATAATTTCTATAGACAAATGACTATGTCAGAAGAAATTTTGGGTTGAGGTTTGGGATAGACTCGCTAGTTGGTTCTACATTTGACCCATATTTTGTAGAAGAGCATTCAAAATAGGGTCATATGAAGAAATAAAACCACTGGAGCCACTTCTAGAACCACCATCGAGACCACTGCTAGAGCCATCATCAGAGCCACTACCGAAACCACCACTAGAGCCAACACCAGAGCCACTGTCAAAGCCACTAAGAGCACAAGATGTACCAGAACCACCAACCCCCATTTCGTTGGAATTTCCACTACCAAAGTCGATATTGCCCCTAGGAGGGAGGACATTGAATCGTAGGGGTATTATGCTTGCTTTGATGGTAGGAGGCAGAGAAAGAGCGAATATGTTGACAAAAGGGCATGTTTTAGCCATGCATATGGATTTCATAGGCATCGAAACACCAATTTGTCTTTCATAGGTTTTGAGCACATGACCTAGGGTAATACTTGACCCGGGATTGTAAGAAGAGACATATGATTTCGTTAAATTAGTAAGGCTACAAAGAAATTTTATGCATGTTTGATCCTTGTCTAGTATATATCTGATTTCATTAACAACTCTAGTGGCCCTAGTTGTGTTTTGATCTTTCCCCAAATGGTTCTTGATTCTAAAATCCTCTTATCTAAAGCAAGGAGATGTTCTATCGGAATAGTGATAGCTTCATCCTCATTCAAAGGTGAAGTTGTAGGAGAAATAGGGGGAGTAGGGGTACAAGTGGTTTCATCAAAGAAACTCATCTTTGCTGCCAACACCATCTCTTGGGAAGTGAGAGATGAAGTGACCGTTAAGAAGTCCATCTCTAAGTATCGCTATCATACACTCCTTCTAACAATGTATTCAAAAGTTGTAGACTGATTATAAAGATCATAAAGCATCACAACACACAATTCCACATCCTACGCAAGACGCAAGAGAAGGAATTCTGACACAAAGAAATAGATATCACAAGCTTCACGTCAGGTTCACCAAAATGTAGAGGGGAACCGATTGCTCAAGACCACAAGTCATGGGAAGGTCTAGAACAATAGGCTGTCATAATCTACCTCAAACTAGGGGATTGTTTAAGAGAGGTTTGATGTTTAGAAGGGGTGAAAAGGAAGGACAACTGATCTTCCTCTTTCCTTCTACCAACCTAAGAGTCTTAGGAAGTCACGTGAGCACATTTCTAGAGTTCAGATTGTGACTTAAGCAACTCACTGCTAGAGGAATACAACACGATACATGGATGACAACGCAACACGTTGGCGTCTTAGTGGGGCGCTAGTGTCCATACAGACAAAAGTGTAAAGCATAGTCTAAAAAGCTAAGGAAACCTACTAACAACCTAAAAGATGTGATTTAATGCAATAATAGAAAGCAACAAGTAACTGAATAACTGAATAACTAGAAGAATAATTTAACTTGATCTAATTTATAAATTGACAAAAGAGGGTGTGGAAAGCGCTCTTTCCTACCCACGAGTTGAAAACTTTGAGGTCTTCACATGACGATCAACCTACACACAAGATGAAATTTTTTTGGGGTTGTGTATAGAGGAATGCTGTAATCAGTCCCCCGCTTTGGTGTTTCCACCTCCACAAACAACTAGTATAGAAATGATAGGAGAAATGCGATAAAGAAAGATATTGGAATGAAATTACTAGGCACTATGCTAAACAACACTATGCTATGAAAAAATATAATAATGCAAGAGAATGAGAAAATGGAGTGATATCACCTTCAACCACGTGCACTCACGGAAAATAGGAGAAGAAGTGAGCTCACAAGCTTGCGAATGTCAATGTTGCCACAACAACGAAGAGAAAAAACCAAAAAAGTGTCAACTTACAACTTCAATGGAGATGGGAATGCTTGAGAATTTTGTGAGAAGAGTAGTGAGAGTAGTCCCAAGTGTGTGAACGATCAAGAAGTTCAAGAGAGACTGAAAGAATCCAAGAAATAGTGATTTGAAGATCAACTTGGAGGCAAAGGAGTTGCTCGAGGTCGGTTAAGGGAGCAAAGACATTACTCTTCATAATCAATGGAGAATTGTAATGTATTTGTTGATTCCAGAGGCAAGAATCCTATCAGGATGGTAGCACGACATGCTAGCGTACCTGATAGAATATCCTCCACCGACACAAAAACAACTACCAAGTGGATAGGAAGCGAATGAAGGATGTGGAAATGTATTATCGAACTTGATTTTCTAAGGTAGGAGGTACATAAATGTGGAATTTACAAGGGGTGAAAATTCACGCCATTACATGTCTCACATATTAGGATGCACATTCTTTCTAAGGAAATCTTAAGGATTTTTCTTAAAATTTGAGAACTACAAAAAATAAACTGAAAAAATAGCATTCACAACTAAACAAAGATATTATCTTACCACTTGTAAGAGAAAGAGGATTCGCTACTCATGAGTTCTCTTCATTCAGAGACCCTCATGGGGCGAACTAACCTAAACTATCTCAAAGGACAACAGAGAGAGTTCTAGAACCAGGAAGAGCAAGTCACAGATATTCTCAGGACAATTTGTCAAGCTCTTGACCTAAGGACGTCAGCACAGAATACAAATGACAATGCAGCGTGCTAGAGTCCCTGAGGTGTGCTGGCATCTTGTACGGATTAGAGAGCGAGTTTATTTCAGAAAACAACAAAGTGACTACTTCTAATCCGATTGCTGAGAACTTCTGGGAAGTGATAAAGTAATAGAATGTGATAGAAGTAGAATGAAGTGAAATAGAAATGATAAAGACAAAGAGAAGAAGGGAAATGAAATGATTACAACCATGTGATTGATGAAGCCTCCAACTCATGAATGTCTTCAATACCTGCACACAAGAAAGAGAGAAAGTGTTGGGGTTGTATAGGGGTTTGCCTCAATCAAACCCCCGTTTTGGTGTTCCCACCTCCAAGGACAACTAGATAGATAGAGAGGAAAGTATGAAACGAAGTAAATTACACAAAGACACTACAAAACAGTGTTATGCTACTCAACCAAATAATAGAGGAGAGGAGTGGAAGCTTACCACCTTTTCCCAAAGCACTCAAGGCTAGTGGGGGAGAAAATGAGAGGAACTCAAGCCTCTACTGTCGTGGTGTTTCTTTCCACACTTGCTCTACTCAAGTGATGGAGTGTTGATGTTGCTGCTATGGAGTGTGAAGTGCTGCTTGAGATGGATGGATTGGAGAAGCTGCTTGGAGCTTATGGGGAGATTATAGAAGGAAGAGGAGATTCTCAAGATGGTCAAGAGATCAACCAACCATGAAATGGAATGAAGGTGAGTGAATTTGAAGGAAAGAGGAAGGAAAATAGCCATATTCGGGTTGGTTGGCCGAAAGGGCTTTACAAGTCGACTCCCAATGGGAATGGTAACGCCTCTATAGGCTCCAGATGTGGGAATCTGTCACGCGCCGCATGGACGTCCGTGCACCATGCGGGGGTCCTAGACAAAAAAGCCTCTACCGATGCTCAAAACAGGTGCCAAGTGGAACGAAGGTAGTGGGCTTAGGTGGAATTTTTCCTTCGGATTTGGTTTTCTAAAGTGTAAAGGGTCAAAAGGGAGTTTGCATTAGGTGTGCAAATTCATGTTAATACAACACTTACATAAATTTTGCAAATAGTTTCATTTGAAAAGATGTAGAGAATTTGAAGAAATATATATTAAGAATAACATGAATTCAAAAAAAAGTTAAAAGGGGTGATATATTGTTCTCCTATATACCATTCCAATCAATTATCATCTATCATATGCTACCATTTGTATTAAAATGGATAACCTATATTATAGGGAAATCTATCTTGAAATCTATGCAAAATGTGGTAGGTGTATGTGTCAAATTTGTAACCTAACTTCAACCAATCCTCTTTAGTCTCGACAATCACATACTGGCATGTTTTCATATGTTCTACTCTCTATAATAAGCATGATTACTAGTATTGTATGTTTCTATGTTGTTTGATAGCTTGATTTTTGATTTGTTTATAATTTCATATGTTTCAAATTTTTGAAGTTACCTTATTTTTCATTCTTCCATTTAAATAAGTATGTAGAATTAGAGTTGGGATTATTGAGATAGTTTTTATTATATTTTTATAGGTTTTCCATATCTAAACAAGAATGCAACATCTTATGCCTCCCTTGGTCAAGTTTTCCTTGCTAGCTAGGCATGAAATAGTGAATCTTGAAGTCAAATTATGTTGTAAGAGGATCATGAGAAACATTGTTAATTTACTTTAAAAATATATGAAATTAGATTAGATAGGTTTCCTCAATAAAAACCTTAAACTATGAGGTATTTTAAGCTTAAATCCTTCTCACCATTAAATTTACAGACTTGGTTTTAGCTCAAAGCCTAGGATTCCTATAGAAAACTATATTTGTATCTTAAAGCAACCATGCACATAGAAAGGTTAAATTCCAAATCAACTAAGGTTATATATTCAAGTTTTTGAATAAGTTTAAGTATCAAAGAATATAAAATAGTTGCATGTTGTGTTCATTACTTTTGTTATAACTTATAAAATTGTAACTACCTTTGACTACCAATTGCAAAATGTAATATACTAAGCTTCACTTTAGAAGTAATACCCTTTTTTTCACTCTTAGAAATGCAACCAATTTACCATGGAGCTTCAAGAAGATAACTTTGTTCTCTAATAAGGTATCTTTCTCACGAAATGGTTAATATAAACACCCCTATTTGTGTTTTTTTTAGAGATTTAAACATCACAACTTCATTTTAAAAACTTTGCATATTTAAGTTCCATATCTTGTATGGAGAATCAATTTTATTTTCCAAGCTATTATTATAGTAGGTATGTATTAAGCACATGCTAGAAGATGAACTAATAATAAAAAGGGAAATTACAAAAAAATGAAAGGTAATGAGTTACCAAAAAAAATCCATTACTTTATTGCCTTTTTTGTTTTACTTACATAGCTTCTTTATTACCCTTTTATCATATGTTAACTATTTTTCAAACAAGGAATATTTTATCATGGCATGATACATAACAAAAAAAAAGTGTGATGAGTGTGAGTGGGAGCGTGAGAGGAAAGGCGTGTGGAAGGAATTTGAATTCCTCTGAGGGTGAGGAGGAATCGGTAGAGGTGGATGGAGATCTTGCAGATGTAGATGGAGTCCAGGTTTCGTTGTGGGTTATGGTTCCTATGGGGAAGGTTGGATGCTCTCTTTTGTGGCTCTAGTTTGAGTTGTTCTCTGTTTTTTCCTGTGGAGGCTTCACGGGAATGTTTGTGCTATTGGCTGCAGGGGTCTTGGAGATCTCTTTTTCTTTGTTGTGGGATGCAATATTTTCTAGAGATTCTTCTTTGCTCCTTAGGCTATGGTGTTTGTTGTGGAAGCTTGGTGTTCTCTTCTTGATCTAGCTTTGTTTGTCTAGTGTTCTATGGTTGTTGCTAGCCTTACAGATGGTGCAAGTGTGTTTGGGGCTCTCTAAGGTGGATTGGTGGATTGACAGGATTATTTTTACTCCTATTTGGCATAATAGGAAGGCTAGTGAGTGTTTCGTGTTGGCCTATTCTTCTTCTTGGTTCCTCTTGGTCTCTCTTTGCCCCTTCTAGCTATATGGCTGGTCGTATTTTTTTGAGGATTCCTGCTCTTGGCAAGTTTTGGTTGCCTCTAGTTATCCTCTTGTGGAGTGGGTAGTTGTTCCTGGATGTGAATGGTGGTCTTTTGTTTGGAGGATGGCCATTCTTCTTGCTTGGGTTGTGGTCAGTGATGTTGGCATTGATCTAGTTGATGTGTGGCATATGGTGCTCTCTTTTTGGCTACCTTATAGGCAGTGGGTGTGTGGTGGAATTTCTCAGGATGACTAGTTGTGGAATGAGCTTATTTTTACTCTAACTCGATGTAGTTGGAGGGCTTGGGGTTTCTCAGTGTTGAATTGTTTTGTTTCTTGGTTTTCCTTGTTCTTCCTTCACTTCTTCCTGCTCCCTTCTTGGTGGCTCTTTGTTGTTTTCTGGAAGCTCTCTTTGCAGGTGATGTGGGAGTGCGCTGGCTGCTTTTTGGAATTTGGTTGTTGACTAGGCCTATTTTTGTCCCTATTCAGCGTAATAGGGAGGCTTGGGGGTTCCTTTTTTTGGCTTGCTCTACTTCTGGCTTCCTTTTTGTTTTCTTTCATCTCTTCCTTGTTCTCTCTACTGGCTTGTGGACTACTTGTTTGTTTTTGTACCCTTCAAGCTCTCTTTTTTTGGGCTTGGGGGTTGTCGGTGTGGTTTTGTTGGTTTGGGCAGGGTTGTCTCTGCCTTGTCTTGTTGTGGATTCCATTAAGTTTCTTATGGAGCTAATGGTTATGTCCTTTTCCCCTGATTTTGGTGGGGTTCTTTTGGCTGGGATGAGTGTTCTTCTATTTTCCCAGTTGTTGTCTTTGGTTAGGGATGATTTTCTTGCGTCTGATGGGATCTATGTTCTGTTAGAGGTGGTGAGGAGCTGGCTGCTTTGGGCTTGTGATTGTTGATGAAGGTTTACCTGGCTGAGTTGTGTGCTGTGGGGTCTTCTCTACTGATGACTTGTTGGCTAAAGGGTCATGTTGTTTTGGACTCTATTCAGATCTTTGGTGGCCTTGTTCTCTTAGCTAGGTCATTTTCAAGTCTTAATCCTAGATCCCAAATGTTTTTGTTCCTGGTGCAGGGCTTTCCAAAGGAGGCTATGGTTGTTTGTTTGACTACTATGTCAGATTTCTCCTTTTGTCCTATGGAGGTGGTCCCCCCACAATAATTGTTCTTATTGAGGTGGGCAGTTCTCCTATGGAGGTGGAGGTTGAGGGTGTTGGTGATGTCTGGCTATGGTGAATTTAATGATCGTTTCTTCCTCTCTAATAGAGGGGAGCTCACTTGTTTAGAGGTGGAGCTAGATTTGGTTTCATGTTACCAGGTGAATATGAGCTACGAAGAAGCTGACTTACTGCAGTTTTTTGTGGTGGATCAAATTACCTCTATTAAGGTGGGGTGTTTGGTCTTACTGGTGGTTCTTACCAGTGCGTTCTTTTCTCATTTAGTGATGATTATCTTCCTTAGCTCATTGGTGTCTTCCATGAGCAGTTGGTTTGCTGATGCCTGGCAGATGCAGGCGAGTTCTTTATGTAACTAAAAGGGTTTCTGGTCCCGATTAAAAACTAGTTGGTTCAAGGGTCTTTGGCCCTTGATTTTTTGTAAGATGCAGCATGTGTAGTCATGTTTATCTTTTGCGGATGCTGCGGAGCTATTTTTGGTCTATGGTTTATCTTTTGGGCAGCTTATCTTCCTTTGTACTAGGTTCTGGGCCCCATCAAAACCAGTTTTTTACCCTCTAATCAAAATAATTCCAACCTCTTTCAAAATTGTAACTAAGGGATTGTGTGGAAAACAAAATTTGTAAACTTATGGTGAAATTAAAAGAGTGGGAAGCATACTCTCTAATCCTTTCAATTATAAATTATATTGGAAGGTTGAGTAAAGTACAAGTACGTGAATTTATGAAAGGAAATAAATAATGAAACTATAAGATGCATATAGGTCCATATTCTTTGAAGCATGAAAATTATTTTTGGTCAAAAATTTTATTTTCTTTACATGTTTAATTTAAAAACATCATCATCTTGGCTTCACAAAATTAAATGGAAAAAGATAATTTATGTTATTGTTTTATACTCTAGAATGCAATAAAGAGATTATTTTTTACTATTATGATTCTAGAGAAAAGTATATTGTTTGTAACTACATAAATAACATATTATGAAAGGCAAGATCGTGTAATTTTAACATTAGCTCATTTGATAATTCATAAAGTAGTGCAACATAAATAAAATGCCACTACCAGATATAAAATTGAAGATAAAAGAGAACTAAATGAATTCTAGCATAAAATGGTATTTCTTGTTGTTACTCTTTATACAGACATTTTATAGATGTACCTAATATAAAAATTTATCCATCTTGTGTATCATGTACAAAAAACACTAAAAAATAAAGACTACTCTAGCTAATATTTTTTGGACAATGTCATAGCATTAATAGGAACAAAACAAAGATGGGTTCATTGGTGATATTAATAAGGTAAAGTTAGACCTAGTGTAGCCAACCATTTCATGTAAAACATTATAAAATCCTCGACGCTTAACCTATATAAATTATTAACCATACCAAACCATATAATAATAGGTAACTAGTGCCTAGACACACCCTAGGTAGCAATGCTCCTCTCTTTAACTTAAAGATTTTTAAATCAAACACAAGGAATAAAAGAGAAAGGCTCAAGAATAAAATAGAATAACTATAGAGGAAAAAAAAAACATAATACAAAATATATAGTAGCTATTAAATAGATGTGGGGATTTATTTTGAATAGTAGAAGTGAATTCTATTGAAAAAGAGTGTTGACATGCCCTGCAGACCTAAGTATAAAATCCTTTCATAGATTATATATATATATAACAAATTTCAATGGTGTAGGGATTTTTTATTCATTTACCTTATATAGGAAACCATCAAGAGCTTGGATACAAAATGTGTTGAGAAAACATTTGGAGTCATTCAATTGAGTCATTTATAAAATTAATAATATTTCTTAGAAGTAATAGATTACACCAAGTGAGCATGTAACCCTCCACTGAACTATAAAATTGAACTCTTGTCACTAACATGTCAAGAAATTGCTTCCTTATTGCCATGGTCACCAATGGTAAATTTGTGCTCACAAATATTAGTGCAAAACTTGAATTAACCCTATATATTTTACTATCATTTCAAGTGATTGAAAATGTAGAAAAAACACCCACTAGATGAATAGGAAATCATATTTTAGATCCATAAAAATTAAAAAACATTAGAAATGAACATAATTTTACTACCCTAGATACATATATCTATACAAACTAATATGCTTTCATGAAAATAATAGTCTTTTCTTGTATGAAGGTACTAACAATTGTTCAATGTTGTGTGGCTGACTTAATGGGTGACATATAAAATTAACATTAAAATATTTGAGAGCATTTAAATCCACCTTATATTATTTAATACATTTATGTATAAGGTATTGCTATAACAATTAAGCCCTAAACAACATCATTATACAAAGTTCTTGCCCCATATGGTTGTGATTTCTCACCCTTCATTGAGGACAACACTCAGACAATGTTGTTTGAGGTTGTTTCTTTCATACAAGAGGACTAGCTCCTCTTAGATATCCTCCTTGAAGCTCGTATGAAGGTGAAAGGGAGTGTGAAGGAGTCTAAAGTGGAAGCCCTTATTGGAGATTCATTTTCAGGGTTGCATAAAGTATTTCTCCTCCCTTACTCTAAGTCAACCCTCAATAATGTGGATCTTGTGTTACCTATGTCTTTTGCTTAGGAAAAGATGGGGCTAATTAATTCTACTTGTGTTGTGGTTTTTATTTAGCACAAATGTGAAGAGAATGGTGTTTTTTCTCCCTCTCATGTTGTTGTATATGTTTTATCCCTAGGGGTTTTGAATGAAATCTATGAGATAGAAGTTGGTGGTACTTTGTGCTTGCAGATAAGTAATATCTATGTTGGGTTTGAGTTTGTTAAGGACATTGATAGTGTTGTTTCTTTACCTCTTGTTATTATTCCTGCATCTTCCACAAATGTTTTTACTGAGGTTGTGTTGGAAGGGCATTGTCATGTTGAGAGTTATGTCTCTCTTGAGGATGATGATGCACAAATCATTATTGATGTTCCTAATTCTCTTCTTGTTGAGACATCTTATTGGCTTAAGGGCTCTCTTTTTGAGATATTGTGTGGTAATCATCCCAATATTGATACTATTAGAAGATGGGTCCTTTAGAATTGGAAGCTTTGTGGCAAGGTTGAGGTATCTGCAATGTTGAATGGTTTATTTCTTTTTTCCTTTTCTTATTAGGAGGATTGTTCTAGGGTCCTTCTTGATGGTCCTTGTGGGTTTGAATGGATTAATTATTCAAAATTGGTCACCCGATTTCAACCCTATGATAGAAAATTTCAAGTTTCCTATTTGGATCTATCTGCATGGGCTACCCTTGGAATTTTGGAATGAAAATATTTTCATTTCTATTGCCAGTTATTTTGGGCATTATTGTGTTATTGATAAGAACACTAAATTTATGAAGCATTTGTTATTCACTAGATTTTGTGTGTTTGTGGAGAAAAATTAGAAGCTTCCCACTCAGGTTGCCTTGTCTTCAATGGAGCTTGGGTAGTAGATTAACTATGAAGACTCTGATTATTTGTTTCTCTTGTGGTAAAGTGGGTCATACCTCCACCACTTGTTTAAAGGATGAGAAAAAACACTCTATTTGGAAGAATAAGAAGAAGGATCATAAGCCAACTTCTAAGGAGGATTCTATTACTCCTATAATTCAAGAAGCTCAAAAAGTAGATCTTAAAATGGACCCCTTGGCCTTGGGGATGGATAAAGGTTTTGTTAGTGATTGTATTCAACTCCTCTATTTCCCAAAAAGAGTTTTGGGGAGAAGGATCCTCGTTTTGGGATAAAGAAAAGTTCATTGGAACAATTTGTTAAACCATCATGACTTTTGGGGGCTTGGGAAATCTTCTAGTTTTGTTGTTCCCTTTGTTGTCCTTTGTTATCCTTTTTAGGTGTTGCTGCTTGGTTTTGTTTCAAGCTTTATCTTTTTCTTGTACAAGGGTCAAGGCCCTTTTAAAAGCCTTCTTATCTGATCAAAAACATTGTGACCATGTTAAATATGACTATAGATGTAATTGATGTTGTTATATCACTTTTTTTATATACATTTTATTTTTTTAATGTCATGTGTTATATGTTTATAAGAAAATAAGTGCAATCGTACAAAATTTATTAGGGTAAATAAATAAATTAGCATTGATATAAATAATCCTAAGATAAAGAGTTGGGATAATTTAACTACTTGGAACAAAGTAATTGTAAAATTTAAATAAATTAATATATAATATATAGCTCTTGGTTTTGTGGTAATTTGACTATACCATGTGTTCCCAATTGAATCACCCAAGTTACAATAAAAAGTAAAGGTTTATCAAACAATTGCATATATTAATCACACTTGAAGGTTTTGTTTGGCTGTGTGAGTCACTTCTATGATTGTGGAACTACCCTATGCATTTGTAAAATTGATCACACATTTACATAGTTAACCATTTTGTGCATATCAAAATTGTAAAGTTATAGATATGAACTCTAAATTTTAGGTCTAAACTTATTTGCCTTGATTTTTAGAACCTATATAAAAAGTGGTAATGTAGATAATGGAGTTTGCTAGACCAAGAATATTTATCTCTTTTATCAAACTCTTAGATATTTATTTAAATTGTTAGCACAATGATTGAAGACAATAATCTATTATGTGGTGGGCCTAGGATGACATGAAAATTTCAATGTTTTTATGATGATGCAATAAATAACAAATTTTTTTTGCTAGGTAGTTTGATGTGTGAAGTGTTCGCTATAAATTAGGGTTTGTTCTTTTATACAATGTATCTTAGTCTGGAGTTCAAATATTTTCATCATTTAATTAGATCATAGTGAATAACTAGAGGGAAATGCCTAAGCCCAAAAAATTTAGTTTTTGAATTTAAAAATTTGGGTTCATTTCCACATCATAGAATTGACCTAGGTGAAATGCACAATTGACAAATCTGAACTAGGATGATAGATGGATTAACTAAGGATTAGGTCTAGGCCCTAGGAATGATTATAAGTAAAAATAAGCTAGTTATGTTATTTTCCAATGTAGGAGTTGAGAAAATACAACACCACAAACCTCGAAGATCACCTGCATGCAAATAACCTGTCACAAAAGAAGAGATGGAGACAAACAAGCAAGGGTTCTCTGAAAACTGAAAATGTATATATCAGAGAGAATGAGAGAATGAATTGATATGAAATACAATGGGATCAATCCTTATAAAAAGGAGATCATGCAAACTCTAATAAAACCCTAATAGAAGCCCTAATAGGATAACATTTAATAATTAATATAATTATTAAATGTCACTTTATGCAAACTAACGTGAAATCTTAAGAAGGGAATAAAGGTAACTTAATCAACATAATTAAGTTAAAACCTTTACTCTAACACCCCCCCTTAAGATGAGCAACAGTGCAGCTACAAACAAATGCAAGAAAACAAAGGTAACTACAATGCAAGAAGGCAACATGGGTCCCGACAACTAGGCCAGATCAGGTACCCAAATACAACCAAATCTCTGTAAAATGGAGAAATAGAGAAAACCTCATAGGAAAAAGCTCTACTCCAAAAAGAGAAGAAGAAAGCCAAGAAGAGACATCACTGAAGCAGAAGAAGCTGCAAACAACTGTCAAAAGATGGCTGCTATGGTGCTGAAGAACCTCCGCTGAAGATAGGATGATCAGGAACAAGAAGACAATAATCTGCATGAGTGCCCATACGACACTACTCGAATCAGATGGCAAACAAAGGCAAACACCTGGAACGAAGATACAGATGGCACAAGAACCAATAGTCTAAAACACTGATCAACTGAGAATGGGAGATTCCTTCCAAGGCGAAACCAAGGAAGCATTAGCACGAACAGTATAATACCCCCCCATAATGGTGAACTGGGAACCTGACAGATCAACTGAAATGGTGTGAAACACCCTGTAGTGTATGAAGAAGAAGATACAACATCTGAAAGTGCACAAGAAAGCACCTGCAACTAAAAAAGTGGTGTGAAAAATAAAGCACACATACATGAGGCTGGAATCATATGATCCACTGTCGTCGTGGAGGGACACTCACTGGACAAAGATGTGATGGCAAAACAAAGGAAAACTACACAACCCCTCATGACACTTTATAATATCAGTGCGAGTACAAAATATGGCACAACCTTATGTGCAAAATCTCCAAAAGATGCATGTACAATAGTGTGGCACTTTATCTCAGTGCGTTTACATAAAAGATAGCTTACAAATGATGCTCAAAATGTCCTTAAAGGACAAAATGCTGGAAATACATGAAAAATAGCCAAGAACAAAGCATCCCATGCGAACAAAAAGTTTTCAAGAGCAAATATGTCCAGGTAATCCACTAGAGTGTGAAAATACAAATAACTAAATAAAAGATACCTAGAGTGAAATCTGGAAAAATGGCATGGATGAAATTGAAGAGCTCTGAAATACAGTTCCAACGCCGCTGAGATTGCGAAAAACGAAGAAACTGATTAAAAGTTATGAGCTTGAGACTGAAAGAAGCCCCTTTGTCTTCAACTGGCTATAGAATGCACTAACGAAAAAAAGATATGATGAGACCCATACCACTGGAAAGATGAGAAAACCAGCTTTTCGACGATATCTCATTTTCCAAAAAATGATATCGTATGCCCAAGTTACAGCCTCCGGAATAAATTAACTCCAAAGAGGGAAAAAACCAATGTTGGGTTAAATTTGACGGTCATACGGCCGTCGTAACAAAAACACTGGGTTAAATTTGACGACAGTACTGACAGTTCGTCAGTCGGCAGTAAGGCCGCCAATGGCTATCAGTATGCCGGGTGGCGTACTATGGGCCCGCAGGCCTGCATACGCAGGTACCTGCGGGTACCCCAGTACCAGGGCTGGCACGCCCTTAAACTGCCTTTGATTTTGTTTTTGATAAAAAACAAATGTTTACAAAAAAAAAATTTTGCCTGAATTTTTTTTAAAAAAAATATAAAAAAAATGACAATATTTTTCCGAAAAATAAAATGACGGAAAAAAACTTTTTTTACCAGCAAATGGACGGCCGTACAGTCGAATTGCAAAAAAAAATTGCCTCAAATTTCGACTTTGTCCAAAATGGATGAATGAACAGTCGATTTAGGGGTTTTGGACCGCTGCGGACGCAATGGCAATGTCCATTTGAGCTGAAAATGCTTTAAAAATACAAGTATGCTTTAGATCAAGAAAACAAGCCCCAAACCCTTGAAGCTCCAAAAATCTTCAAAACAAAAACAAGAAGCAACAAGTGTGGAGCTCTGATACCATGTAGGAGTTGAGAAAATACAACACCACAAACCTCGAAGATCACCTGCATGCAAATAAACTATCACAAAAGAAAAGATGGAGACAAACAAGCAAGGGTTCTCTGAAAACTGAAAATATATATATCAGAGAGAATGAGAGAATGAATTGATATGAAATATAATAGGATCAATCCTTATAAAAAGAAGATCATGCAAACCCTAATAAAACCCTAATAGGAAAAACACTAATAGAAACCCTAATAAGATAACATTTAATAATTAATATAATTATTAAATGTCACTTTATGCAAACTAACGTGAAATCTTAAGAAAGGAATAAAAGTAACTTAATCAACATAATTAAATTAAAACCTTTACTCTAACATCCAACTTCCACATGAAATATTTTATTTTGTACACTAGTCATTATAGTAGAGACAAATGGATCAAAGTGAGTCCAAAATGTTGCATGTGAACTACCACAAAGATGCATATCATTGCAAAACAAGTAGTAAATCAAAAAGTAAATAACAAACATTTGTGTAAAATATGCATATAAGAACGTCAATTTATATCACACATATCTAACCCAGAAGAAGAAAATAAGATAATAAGAAATAAGATATTTGTTAGAAATGAGTGATATTGGATTTCTAAAATGAATAATTAAATTTGTCAACTTCCATATACATCCTACAACCCAATCCATATATTAAAGAAAATTGTGTTTTAAAATAATTTTTAGTAATGAGTGATGCTGAATTTGTGGTGAACTTTCTTATAAAATAAACCATCCTGCATGCCAATCCATATATCAAAGACAATTGTAGATCATATTTAATTTTCCTATTTACAGTTGCTTAAGTGCTCTGGACCATGATCAGCCTGGAAATGGAGAATGAGATTGCAAGGAAGAAGTTTTCAGGGCACGTGGTGGTGGTGCCGTACTCCACTCTCGGCCACACCAATCCCATGCTTCAATTCGCCAAAAATCTTGCTTCCAAGGGCCTGCTCGTCTCCTTCGTAAGCCTCCATTTCGATCATACCAGAATTGAATAGGCCAGAGAACACCTCAACCGCCTCAGCCTGGGCGGCCCCGGCCTTGTTCGTTTAGAATGGATTCCCGACGAGATCCCTCCTGACGTGCCCATCGACCGCCACATCAACAATTTCCTCTTCTATCACATGCACCACACAATGACCAGTCATGGTCTCAAATCCCTCCTCCTCCGTTTGAAAGCCTCCACCAATCCTGTATCCTGCGTCGTCTACGATTCCTTTCTTCCCTGGGTTCCAAAAATTGCAGGCAAGCTCAGCGTTCCCCACGCCTTCTTCTGGACGCAGTCTGCATGGGTTTTCTCTATTTATTACCACTTCAAGACCGGTCAGAATCTCACTTGAACAAATTTCTCTTACCAGGTTTGTATGAATCGCATGATTCATTAGTTAATGTTACGAGATAATCAATTTCTTCTTGTTGGTGTGCTGACAGTTGAGAAGTGGGATGGGGAGCGAAATCTGACGGAGACCTTCGATGTTCCGTGTCTGGGTGAATTCAATATTATGAATTTACCTTCGGCATTTGAGGCCAGAAGAGTGACCGACTTCTTCGGAGACCTGGATTCTGTAGCCGACGCTTCCTGGGTGCTCCTCAATTCCTTCGACGAGCTCGAACCAGAGGCGCTCAAGTACATGGACAGATTACTGAGAGTGCCTATTTTAACAGTGGGCCCCTCCATACCCTCGGCTTTTCTGGACAGAGGCAACCGGGAGGACATCTGGGTGGGAGTGGGGGAAGACCCTTGGGAAGGGCCAGAGTCCATAAGTAGATGGCTCGATGGCAAACCCCCTCATTCGGTTGTTTATGTTTCCTTCGGCAGCATAACGTCAATTAGCCCTAATCAGATCCACGAATTGGTAGAGGGGCTTGAGAGAATCCAGCACAGCTTCTTGTGGGTCATCAGGCCTCCCCAAGGCCACAACGACATCAATGCGTTGTTGCCTCTAGGGTTTCTGGAGAGAGTCGAAGAAAGGGCTTTGGTGGTGGAGTGGTGTGTTTAGCTGGAAGTGCTGTCGCATCCATCGGTGGGGGTGTTTATGAGCCACTGCGGTTGGAATTCCTCACTGGATGCTCTCAGCTCGGGCGTTCCTATGCTCACGCTCGAGATCTGGACGGATCAGCCCCCTAACGCCAAATGCATAGAGGACGTTTGGAAAATAGGCCGCAAAATGAGGAAGGAAGAAGATGGGGTTGTGGCGATGCAGGAGATTGAGAGATGTGTTAGATCGGCGATGGAGGGCGAGGAAGAATTTGCAGAGTTGAGGAAGAATAGCCTAAGATGGAAGGAAGCTGTGACGCGGGCTATGATTCCCGGCGGTTCTTCTGATGCAAATCTTTCTCGCTTTGCTCATGAGCTTCGGGCATTTTCACCATAAATCATAGTCTCTTCTCTTGCGGCCATAATCTTTTATATGGTTTCAAAAGGCTCACGGAATCATTATTGTAAGTCTATGAATAAGCCCCTGTTCTTTTTGTCGCTGACAAAGTGGATCCGGTAATGTAGTTTCTGGTTTTTTCATCAATATTTCGGATCATATTCAGAGATGGATCACATTCAGAGATCTATCACGAAGTAAGTGGACAATTTTTTCAAGTTTAGCTCGTGTATTGTAATTTACAAATTTATTAGATGTTATGAAAATGAATATAACACACTACATTATTAGTAATTCCAAAAAAAAAGGTAAGTATAAGATATTATTATAATTTATAATATTTATTATAGAAATATATATTAATTTAGAATATTTTTAAAGATGTGAATATTGGTATAGTGTGATGGTTTAAATTTGGTGTTGTTATTCTTGTCATCAACGTTTGAATTCTATGAAATATTATTGTTGAGTGTTAATATTGGGGATGAGGCCTCTAAGTCTAGAACTCTAGGAGGAAAGTGTTTACCCCTCTTAAAAACACATTTATATTGTTTTCGAAGATAATTTTTTTTAAGAATGTTTTAATAAGATTATCTTGAATATTTCTAAATATAAATTTAGATTAAAAAAAAAAAAAAAATTGGTAATAAGAGATTTTTTAGTGAAGTCTAGGTCAAGTGAGACCACAAATAGAGAGACCTCATCAACAACATGAATGCACCACATGAATGTGAAGAGTCCAAACCCATGAGCATAGTAGCAATAAACTTAAGAATTTTTTTATGCGTAAACTTTAAAAGCATTCATTGTTATTATTGTTTTATAATTTTGCATTTATTTTTTAGATATATACTTTGTTACTAATGTAAATTTATAATTAAAGAGATTAAAAAAAGTTGTTGTCATTACATAGAGATCAATAAAGTTGTTGGATTGTAATTTGTAAGTAATGTCGCAATTCCTCACATTAGTAGATAATGTTTTTAATTTTGTTTTGTTTTAAATTTTAAAAAAATTATTGAATATAGTGTTTAATTATAAATAAAGACTTTATATTTGAATTTGAATTCTTTAAAGTAATAAAAATATATAATTTTCTATCCTCAATCAATACATTTTAAACTCAATTTTCTCCACAATTGAAGAAATGCATTTCTCTATAGATTCCATTGTACTATGTACTCTATACCCATCCAAGTTCATAGAGAATCAAATTTCTTATAGATTCATTTGCCTTTCTTCTTTCATATAGCTTCAAAATTGCATTATAAGCTCTGTGGCATATGCTCAAACTGTAGTTTTTAAAATTTGAAAAGTGAAACACTCTAGGCTCTTTGATAGATGTTGTTTGAACAATTTTCTTAAAATTATCAAGTGAAAGACATTTAAATGACCAAACCATCATAAAATTTAAAGGGAAAAGAATACGGATCTACTGACCCAACAGTGCGGAATACATTCCCTTAACACCTTTACTACAGGGGAGAGAAGCAAAAATGAAAAACTAATAGTTTCTAAAACTTATAGAGATGCATACAACCATGGCAATGAGAAACCAGAAAGATAAGCAGAACAAAGATGACAGTATTTACGTGGGAAAACCCTTTCAGGTAAAAAACCCACCACACAAAGCCAAATCAATTGTATTATAGTAATGAATCGATTACATACAATATCCAGACTTCTTTGTTCAGCTCACAATCACCCAGAGAGTTTCAGATTCACTATTACAATGTTTTACAACATACAGTTCAAAACCCTCTTCAAGAACTCACATCCTTTTGTTCTTCAGCTCGCAATTTCAACTTGCTCTGCAACTTTTCGACTCAACTCAACTTATCTAACTTATGAGAAATAATACATCTCTCATCCAAAATGTAACCAACTCAGAAGAGCAAAGAAGTCCATCCTCAAATCACGCATCTGGTCGGATCTGACAGATCTCCCTGTAACGAACCGTCCATGCATTCAATGCCATCACCAAAACGGTTGAGCTCACCACCCTTCGTTGACAAATGCAACTACCCCAATAACTATCTTGGTATCCGTCCAATCACTATTCAACCAGGTGCCACGTGTCCAAGACCCATCAACAATCGCAGCTGACAGAGCAACCAAAACGGTCAAACAGACATCGGACACGACCAAGACTTCAAATCATAAATAGCACTACTAGAGTCGGAGTCCGAACAAGAGTCGAAACAGGACTCCACTGAAAATACACACTACCGAAGTTGGAGTTGGAGTCAGAGACGGAACTGGAGTCGAAACATGACTCCACCGAAATTACAGGTTCAGGAGCCAATTCGGTTCCATGTCCGCCCACGACAAAGGGGAACTCATCGGAAACAGTTCTGACCGGGTAAAATCAACCCGGGGTCAAACCAAGACGGGAACACAAAAGATCGAAGTCAGAGTCGGGGACGAAACTGGAACAAAAACAGGACTTTACCAAAAGTCCAAGATCAGGAACCAATCCGGTTCCGGTTCCGCCTCCGCCAACTGCAAGAAACAACAATCTAGAACCAGGACAAGGCGGAGGAAAACACCCCGAGTAGAATCCAAACATCCAGAAGAACTAGATTGTAAAAGCACGACTTGGACTCGGACTTGGAATAGAAACTGAAACAGGAACCTGGCAAATGGACATTGCCATCTTCCAAAACTGGTTCTGCCTCCGCCAAAACTTGCGAAGCGAGAAACAACAGACGGTAGGAAGCGGAGTCGAAGCAGGAATGAGAACCGAAACCTAGAACTTAGGCAAATAGAACAATGCCAAGTTCCATCCCGGTTCTGCCTTCGCCAAAGACTTGGAACTTAGGCAAATAGAACAATGCCAAGTTCCATCTTGGCTCCGCCTCCGCCAAAACTTTGCAAACAACACAAAATCACCAAGGCATGAAAATGAGGACTTCAAGTTGGAAGTTGAGACATAATTTCTCAACAATCTCCCACTTGGTGAACACTTCCAGCTTCCTCAAAACATCAAACCTTACTATCTGTCATAGGCCCCAAGGCCCATCGATTTTGTGCATCATCTAAACTTGTCTGTGCTAACCGGCTTTGTCAAGGCATCTGCAACATTCTTCAAGGTGTCAACCTTATCCATACTGACCTTGCCATCTTCAACCATATCCCTCATGAAGTGATATTGCACATCTATGTGCTTGGTCTTGGCATGAAAGGTCGGATTCTTTGCCAAACAAATGGCACTTTGACTGTCACAGCAGATTGAAATCTGCTCAGCATTAAATCCAATGTCTGAACACAAACGCCTCAGCCACACTACCTCCTTGCAAGCATGAGTTGCTACCATATACTCTGCCTCTGTCGTGGATAAAGCAACTACAGCTTGTTGCTTGCTCATCCAACTGATTGCTCCACCATTAAGCATGAAAGTGTATCCACTGGTGGATCTTCTGCTGTCAATGTCCCCTGCCCAATCAGAATCAACATATCCCTGAATGCTAAGAGTCCTTTGTGATACAACCATACTGCCATGGTAACACAAAGCATAATCTGAAGTACCCTTCAAATACCTGAACACTCTCTTTACAGCATCCCAATGTGATCTCCCTGGATTTTCCATGAAGCGGCTTAGAACTCCCACTACTTGGGCAATGTCTGGTCTTGTGCAGACCATAACATACATCAAACTGCCTACAACACTTGCATATGGCATACTAGTCATGTCCTCCATCTCAGTAGTAGACTTTGGACAGTCTTCAGCAGATAGTTTCAATCCTTGCATGATTGGAACAACTAGCTACTTGCAATCAGTCATTGTAAACCTCTCTAGAACGGTTTTCACATACTTACTCTGACTGAGCCAAAGGTTTCTGCTTTTTCTATCCCTGGTTATCTCCATTCCAAGAATGTACCTTGCTACTCCAAGATCTTTCATTTCGAACTTAGCAGACAACTGAGTTTTAAGATCAGAAATCATAGCCTTGCTATTACCAATGAATAACATGTCATCCACATACAGAGTAATAACAAGCACATGATCATTCTCACATTTATAATAAATGCAATGATCAGATTTTGATCTAACAAACCCAATTGACAACACAAATGTGTCAAATTTTTGGTACCACATTCTAGGAGATTGCTTTAGACCATAGAGAGATTTATTTAGCTTGCAAACCAGATTTTGTTTACCTCTTTCAACAAAATGCTTAGGCTGGGACATGTAGATTTCTTCTTCCAGCTCACCATGGAGAAATTTTGTCTTCACATCCATCTACTCAATTTCAAAGTCATATACAGCTGCCAATGACAATAAAAGTCTGATGGATGTCAGCTTTGCTACAGGGGAAAATATCTCTCCATAATCAATTCCCTCTACTTGGTAAAATCCCTTTGCAACCAGTCATGCCTTATACTTCTCCACACTGCCATCAAGGCTTGTCTTCATTTTGAGTATCCACTTGCAGCCAACAGGCTTTCGCCCTTTAGGCAGTGGTACCAACTTCCAGGTATCATTCTTTTTCAAGGAATCCATCTCCTCATTCATGGCTTTCAGCCAAGACTTTGAATCAGCCATGTTGATTGCTTCTTTCACAGTCTTAGGCTCATCAGTGCTAGTAATTGAGGCATATGCACAATTTGAATCTAACATAGAGAAACCATACCTTTCTGGTTGCCTTCTTTCTCGTGTAGATCTCCTTAGAGGCTGAGGTTGTTCTTCATCATCAGAACTTCCAGAGCTGCTTGAACTCTCCTCAATCTCAGGTACACCATCCAGCTCTTCCCTTTCTGGAGTTTGGGGAATCTCAACTGCATCCTTCTTCTTGTCACTTTGATTTGTCTCAAGCTGTTGATCACTTACTAGAGGTTTCATCTCACGAAATATCACGCTTCTACTATACAAAACCTTCTCAGTAACATGGTTTCAAAGCTTGTATCCTTTCACACCAACTCCATAGCCGATGAGAATATATTTCACAGCCTTGTTATCCAAATTTGATCTCTTTTCATTCGGCACATGAACATATGCCTCACAACCAAAGACTCGAACATGCCTTAATGAGGGTTTCTTACTTGACCATGCTTCCAAAGGTGTCTTATCAACAAGAGCTAAACAAGGAGATCTATTAATCAAATAACATGTTGTAGCAACAGCCTCAGCCCAGAACTTCTGCTCCAGATCAGCACCACTCAGCATACTCCTTGTCTTTTCCATCAATGTCCTGTTCAACCTTTCAACAACTCCATTTTGTTGTGGAGTGTAGGGGGTTGTCTTATGCCTTTTAATTCCATGATCAGTGCAATACCTTTCAAAATGTGCAAAACAAAACTCGCCACCATTGTCTATCCTTAAACACTTTATTTTCCTTCCAGTCTGATTTTCAACCAAAGATTTGAACTCTTTAAACCGACTGAACACTTCTGATTTACTTTTAAGAAAGTATACAAATGCCCTTCTCGAACAGTCATCAATAAAAGAAACATAATATCTAAACTTCGATAACGAAGGAACATCAATTGGACCAAACACATAAGAATGAACATAATCCAGTATACCAGAAGATTTGTGAGGACTAAAGGAGAAAGAAACACGGTGTTGCTTTCCATAGATACAATGTTCACAAAAATCGAACTCAAGGTTACAATCATCAAGCCCTTCTACAAGTTTTTTGTTCTTCAAGGTTTTTAAACCTTTCTCACCAATGTGACCAAGTCTATGATGCCATAACATAGTCTTCTCTACTGGGAGTTTTACCTCCAAAGCATTTGTAGATAGCGAAGAGTCTTCATCTTTCTCTATAGGTGCAGAAATACATGACTTTACAGAGACATTGTTGCAAAGAACAGGTCGTGCATCTAGCTTATACAGAGTGCCAGTACGAACACCCTTAGCTAACACCATTGTACCTCTAGCCATTTTGCATCCCTTACTAGAAAAAGAAACTTCTACACTAGCATCATTTAACTTACTAATAGAAAGAAGATTTCGAGCCAAACCTGGGATGTGAAGAACACCACCAATTCCTTTGACTCTCCCGTCGGGAAACTGAATTCTGACCCTTCCTCTGCCAACAATCTCCAACGTTGAATCACTTGCCAAGTATACCTTTCCACCATCATACTTCTCATACTTTGAGAACCAATCTCTATTGGATGTCATGTGAAAAGAGGCACCTAAATCAACCAACCAGACATCATCTGATGCCTGAGTTGTCAAGGCTGCTGCAATGAAGGCATCTGCATCACTTTGAGAAGATTCGTTATCAGAAGCATTCTTCTTCTTCTTCTCCTTGCAGTCCTTCCTGATATGACCAGGTTGCCCACAGTTCCAGCACTTTACCTTGAACTTTTTACCAGGAGACTTTGATCTCCCTTTAGACTTGGATTTCGACTTGTTGTCTTTCTTCTTGCCTTTCTCCTTTGTTCTACCTCGAACAGAAAGAGCATCTTTGGCCATCTCAGAAGATTTCCTTCACATTTCTTCAGACATAAGTGAAGCAACCACATCATCAGTCTTGAAAGAAGTGGTTGTGATTCCAATAGCCATCACAAGATGATCCCAACTGTCAGGTAATGAACACAACAGGAGCATGCAACGATCCTCCTCCTCAATCTTTACACCTACAGATGTCAGCTGAGTAACACTCATATTAAATGAGTTCAGATGATCTGCAATAGATGCACCTTCGTCCATCTTCAAGGAGTACAACTTCTTTCTCAGAAATAACTTGTTTACCAGAGATTTTCCTTGGTAAATATCACCAAGCTTCTTCCACAAAGCAGCTGCAGACGTCTCCTCATGAACATTTAAGAGCACATAATCGACTAGACTTAGTCTTATCAATCCTCTTGCTTTTCTATCAGCAAGATCCCAAGCTTCTTAGGTCGTAGTTTGTGGCTTAGTTCCAGACACTGCAATCCAGAGGTCTCTATCCACAAGCAAGTCTTCTATCTTGAGTTTCCATAACTCAAAGTTGCTGCCATTAAACTTCTCAATATCTATCCTACCAGATGTACTCGCCATCTCACAACAGAAATAAGTTTAACAATGCAAGACTCCCACTGAAACAGTATTAGTGCAAAAAACTAATTTTCCCTAGTAAGGATAACACGAACTGGCCAAGTTCTAATACCACTTTGAAGGGAAAAGAATGCGGATCTACTGACCCAACAGTGCGGAATACATTCTCTTAACACCTTTACTACAGGGGAGAGAAGCAAAAATGAAAAACTAATAGTTTCTAAAACTTATAGAGATGCATACAACCATGGCAATGAGAAACCAGAAAGATAAGCAGAACAAAGATGACATAGTATTTACGTGGGAAAACCCTTTCAAGTAAAAAACCCACCACACAAAGTCAAATCAATTGTATTACAGTAATGAATCAACTACATACAATATCTAGACTTCTTTGTTCAGCTCACAATCACCCAGAGAGTTTCAAATTCACTGTTACAATATTTTACAACATACAATTCAAAACCCTCTTCAAGAACTCACATCCTTTTGTTCTTCAACTCGCAATTTCAACTTACTCTGCAACTTTTCAACTCAACTCAACTTGTCTAACTTATGAGAAATAATACATCTCTCATCCAAAATGTAATCGACTCAGAAGAGCAAAGAAGTCCATCCTCAAATCACGCATCTGGTTGGATCTGACAGATCTCCCTGCAACGAGCCATCCATGCATTCGATACCATCACCAAAACGGTTGAGCTCGCCACCCTTCATTGACAAATGCAACTACCACAATAACTATCCTGGTATCCGTCCAATCACTATTCAACTAGGTGCCACGCGTCCAAGACCCATCAACAATCGCAGCTGACAAAGCAACCAAAACAGTCAAACAGACATCGGGCATGACCAAGAATTCAAGTCATAAATAGCACTACTGGAGTCAGAGTCCGAACAAGAGTCGAAACAAGACTCCACTGAAAATACACACTGTCGGAGTTGGAGTTGGAGTCAGAGACGAAACTGGAGTCGAAACATGACTCCACCGAAATTACAGGTTCAGGAACCAATTCGGTTCTGTGTCCGCCCACGACAAAGGGGAACTCATCGGAAACAGTTCTGACCGGGTAAAATCAACCCAGGGTCAAACCAAGACGGGAACACAAAAGATTGAAGTCAGAGTCGGGGACGAAAATGGAACAAAAACATGACTTTACCAAAAGTCCAAGATCAGGAACCAATCCGGTTCCGGTTCTGCCTCCGCCAACTACAAGAAACAACAATCTAGAACCAGGACAAGGCGGAGGAAAACACCTCGAGTAGAATCCAAACATCCAGAAGAACCAGATCGTAAAAGCAAGACTCAGACTCGGAGTCGAAATAGAAACTGAAACAGGAACCTGGCAAATGGACATTGCCATCTTCCAAAACTGGTTCTGCCTCTGCCATAACCTACGAAGCGAGAAACAACAGACGGTAGGAAGCGGAGTCGGAGCAGGAACGAGAACCGAAACCCGGAACTTAGGCAAATAGAACAATGCCAAGTTCCATCCCGGTTCCGCCTCTGCCAGAGACTCAGAACTTAGGCAAACAGAACAATGCCAAGTTCCATCTTGGCTCCGCCTCTGCCAGAACTTTGCAAACAACACAAAATCACCAAGGCATGAAAACGAGGACTTCAAGTTGGAAGTTGAGATATAATTTCTCAACAAAATTTGCATATGATAGGCAAGAATGACTGTCAACTTGCAAGCTTGGGGACATGATAGTGAAAGAATATTTTTGAATTTAGTGATCCGATTATTTTTAGTATCGATATTTTGGATTGTATTTTTTGATTTGTTATTAAAATATTTTTTAGTTTGTTATTACAATATTTTTTAATTTGTTATTAAAATATTTTTTAATAAATAAGTTTTCATTATTTTTTTTAAATTAAGAAGATAATAATACATTATTCACAATAAAGGTAGGTAGTGGAAGACACACTTTCAAATTCTAAGCATGGCCAAGCCCAAAGCAGAAGAAAAAAGCATATAAATATGGTCCTTGAACATATTTTTTAAAAATTCTTGAGTTGCAAGAGTAACACCATTAGGAGGGGACTCACTGTCATCTAGTTTTCTCCATACATCAATAGAGATGAAATTATCATCAATCAGCTTCCAGTCAATGAGAGAACCTTTTTCCACTTGGTCTTCATCTACAGGTTATTGGGCACAAATAGGAGAAATAGCTAGGTACAAGAAAGGAAACTTTTTGAAATTTGGCTAGTCAAAGGCACACACCAGTGAGTAGAGGTAGAAGGTAGCTAATAATGTTGAGACCAATCACAAGAAATAGGAGCACTTGTTTATAGGATGAGAGCTATGAGACTAGGAACCACAATCCTCTCTAGCAAGTTGCCTATGTCCATTTCTATGCCCATGTGGTGAAGAATGATCTTGGTTAGGAGGAAAAGGTGATCACACTCTAACAATGGTACATGGGGCAATACCCTAATGATCTAAGATCACCTACAAATGGAAAAATTCAAGTACAAATTTGTTGATTTTCACCTAAATCTACATAATAACATTATAATAAATCATAGCTTTATTATAAAATGAGAAATGAATAACAAAAATACATCTCATATAGAAAGTAAAGTTTATATCTTTCCAAATGCTAAAGAGAATATCCACCCTAGAAGCTTAACAAAGTTGGGTAAATTTGAATGAGAGGTAAGGCTAATATTCCAATAGAATCATATGTCATGAGAAGTGGTTGGGCCTAAAAGTCTTGAAAAAATCATGGATCCAATCCCAAGCCCCTTGGCTCTAGTGCATAACCAAAAATGGTACTTGGCAATCTCATATTGCTCATAAAATGGACAATGGGCTTTAAGAAGTTCCAAATGAGATAAATGAGAATCAAGTAAAATACCTTGATAAAGAACACACTAGAAAAAATTGACCCAACTTGGGCTCGAAAATAGTTGACCAAACAATCTAAAATCTATATAGTACTAAGTACCCAAAGAGGACTAGAGATGACAATGATTATTTGATTGAGCCACCATAGGGAGATAAGGTATAAGTCATAAATATCCCTTGCAAGGTCTATATGTATGAAATTGTGTATTTAGATACGATTTCCAATCTTTCTATGAGGACCCAAAATTTTAAACCCTAATTTTGTGACACATTCACCTAAGAAAAAATTAAATGTGCGACTTTCATCTACCATATTTTGATAATGATATGAGAATATATTTATGTTTGTAGCCATATCAAGTTGTACCATACACCTATTATCCTCGAATTCAATGTGCTTAATTCATGGGATAACCCCTATGAAACTTGTCCATTTTGTATCCCAGGTCCTCTAAGCATGCAAAATGAGGTAAATCCTACTTGCCCTCGTGTGTGGTCCAATCTCTCGAAAAGTCATTTCAAGCAATTACAACTCTTTTTCTTTTTGAAAAAATGTGAAAGGTTAAAATTATAAAAACCTCTATTTTCAAAGTTGGCATTTTTCCTGCATATGCAAGAGCGTTGGATTTCAGTGCCTTTGCATAGTTTTTGCAAACTACATATTTATATGCAGTCACACTAATTTTCAGCACTATTACACTCCTTTTTTCACACGTTTCTAGTGTTAAATGAAGTTTTAATGCATTTAACTCAAAGCCTTTTTATCGGCTTTTAATCAATTTTAGTTTCATTTTATTGTGTTTTCACCCTATGGTTGTGCATCCTTACCTCCTTCTTGCTCGTTTTGTAGATTTGGTTGAGTTTTTGTCAAGGATTCATTTGAGTTCCTAACCAAAATTTCACGTTTTTCAACATTATTATGGTTTTCAAGGTATACGTTTTTTATTTTTTAGTTGTCTTCATATTCTTTTCTAGTTTCTATGATTTGTGCCCCCATTTTTCATTATTTAGGTTTTCTTTTTAAATGTCTCAATGTGCATTTTTCTTCATAACTTTAAAATCTTGTGTTTTGCACATTCACACATAGGTTGTTCGAGTTTTAAATCCCTAACAACTCTCTTGCAAAATGCCTTGGAAACCTTGGATTTTTTTCCTATGAACTATGGTTTTAACAGTGATGTTTCTTGAGGTATTTATCTTGACTAACATCCTCATATGATGAAATACAGGGTATGAAGCCCACATAGCATGCATTGTTAAAACCTTCCCATCATGCAAGTTGGGTTTTGAAACCTGACTCACATTTCCATTCAATCGTTGTATTCAATATGTAAGTCGAGTTTCAAAATCCAACTTGCATACTCCATTCATTGCATTGTACATTGTAGGGTTTAAAACCTACTTTACACAACCATTACTGGATATGCATGAAACACAAAATACCATGAACATATGTATGACAGGGTTTTTTCCTCACATTACATCTCCGTGTCGCCACTACTCGCATGCATCTCGGGTTTTAAAACCCGAGATGCATGTCCAAAAACCATTGCACTACCAAGTGTTGTTTGGGGTTTAAACCCTTACCTACACCCTTAACCCAAACAACTTTGTATGCTCCATCTGATTTTTTCTTTGCAAGAGCATCTTAGTGTTGCACAAAGATGCAAGTCGAGGTTTAAACCGTAATTGACATGTTATTTTGCTCGGCCATTAGTCCCCATGTAATAACAGGATTTTTCTCTGTAGTTACGCTTTGTTTTTTATCCTACCCCTTGTAGGGGCAGAGTTTTTCTCCAACTTTACATCAAAACTAAAAACCATGCAAGAGTGCATAATTTATGCACCTTTGCATACAAGCTGAAATATTTCATGTAGGGGAGAAATTGTTTTGCGCCCTTGCATCTTAGTTTCAAAAACACATGTAAAAGCTCAATTTTTTCCTGCCACAAAACATAAACCTAAAATTTTCTCTAATACTGGGAAACATGAAATTTCTTTATGTAGTTGCTCCTACATGTTCTTTCAAGGATTCATGTTCAATTTCTTAAACGATTACATTTGGTTTTCTTGCCATCATTCTAAGGCTATAGTTGCTTCACAAATGTTTGATCCATCACCAAGAAATAAAACCATGAAATACAAATATCAAGGAGTCTTTTCAACAACCTTTGTTGCTTTGAATATTGATGAGGTCAAAGACACATGTAAATAGGACATGTTGATATGTCTAAGTTTTTTGGAAAGGACGAAGAAGCAATGATTGGATGCAGGCATGGTTTGCGTTGTGGAAAAAAATATTCAATTAGTGACTGCATTGCTAGTATCAACACATAATCCTGAGTTCATACTTGTAGTAGCAACTCATTATGATAAAGAAACTAAACGTGTCAAGGATTCGGATGGGAATACAATCATTAGATTGGACGAAGATTTCTTCAATAAGATCTTCTAATGTTTGAGCATTGATGCATACGTTGACCTCACCATTGAACATGCATAGGCTCATTATGATGATAATCCAGAGAAGTGCAAAAGGGAAATCAATACAAGGTGGCTAAAGAATCCAAGGCCAGATATTTCAAGATGGCCTAAGAGCTTTCCTCACAATCATTTCATTGAAGAGGTAAACGACTTGATCAACCTTCACGACAGAATTAAGGGATTGCCCATGATTGGATTAAACTGTGGATTGATATTGAGGATAAATTGCTCTCATGACTCTATCAAGTTGGTACATGTGTTTAGGTTGGTCCTTGGGTATTTTGTGGTAGTTTACTTAGTTTGTTCCTTAATTGTCAATCCGGTAGTCGTAAACTTGTGAAGGATGTTGTGGCAATCTACCTAAGGGCTGAGACTAATGAACTAAGGGGGATGGATGCATTTAGAAATTAAATCGAGGCACACTTATTAATCTAAAAAATTAATAAACTCCTATTTTTAATCACTACCTTCTTATTTCAATACAACACACACACTCTTGAATTCTCATTTAAACTCTTAAACTCAATATCTTAGAGTTACACCATAAACTCCTAATTCTGAACTAGGTTTGATTTTGTTGTTTTTGGTTCCTGACAAAAACTATGATAGGAAGTGCGCCAGAAACTATGACAAGAATTTTAGTAACATAAATTATAATAGAAAGTGTGATAACAAATAATAAAGTATGTTTCTGGTCTACACATTTGAATCAAATCTTTAATCCTCAAATTACTAATGAGCACATTAATGAGTAATGAAATCAATCTTGAAATCGAATTCAACGTAACTATAAATAATCAAATATGCATACAAAAAGCCAAATTAAATGTGATTGTAAATAAATAAATCTAGGTACAGAAACGAAACATTCTTTACATCAAATCACACACATTTAATTATCGTGCACTGAAACTAAAAGTAGATCTCACCAATTGATGCAAAGAGTGGGCCTTACCTCCTTAGCCAATTGATGATATAAATATTAATGTTTTTTTAATTCAACTCAACCACACATGCATATGAGAAGTTTGGAATGATTTTGGAATAGCAAAATAACTTTTCATTACCATCTATATCTGAAGTCTAAGTTTGCACATATTTATACTAAACAAGAACCAATAGGTCTATATGGTTTGTTTGTGGCCTACAACCTGTAATTCCCCACCACACAACCCTAGAGGAAGTTTCAATTCACAATAAAAGCGTACTAATTCAATCTTAAAGTCTATATCTTGGCCTACAACCAACAAACCATTTGATTTCGATAAAACAACAAAACATATGAGTTCAATAGAACTAACAATGGTCGTTGGCCAGAAATATAAAACAATCTTAATAAGTATTCTTTCAAAAGTAGTCATAAACAAAAAATGGATTGATCATCTCCTTGTCTGCGCTCTCAACCACCTTAGCAGCTTCTTAATTATTACCTACCATGTCAGCCATAGATTAGTTAGCATTTCAACCAACATTGGCATTTTCTAATCGTTTTACTTTCCTATTACATTTTATCAAATACTCATACTTCCTGTGACAAATAATGACAGTAGGGCATAAAAGATAAAGGGAAAAGGGAAACAAAAGGTGAAATTATTGGAACATTAACCCCCATCATTTCCCTCCAACTTAAGATCTTGCATGTCCCAATGCAAGAAAGGAAAAATTACAAACCAAATTAACCTGGTTAATTTTTTAATGGTATTGGAAATTTCACGGGACCACTATTGTTGCAACTCTTCCATTTGTATTTCATGGTCATGGATAAGCATATACTCATCTTTGGAGACTGTTACTTGTTCCAATTCTGCTTTTAGCTTCTGGATTTCATTTTCTTGTAGTTGGGAGATGGAATTAGCTTAGTGAAGTTGTTTCTGTAATTCTTTATTTGCCTCCTGTAATTTTTCAATTGAACTTTGTAGTTCCTTGATTTTTTTGAGGAAAATTTCATTTTTCCTCAAATTCTTCTTCAGCTTCTAACTCTGTTTCAATCCATGTTTCCATCTTTGTGTCAACCTTTTGTTCTCCTTGACCAAGAAATTCTTCCTCATTATTTTTTTTGGGTTCAGCATATTCCACCATCATTAAATTCTCTAAACCAAATTGCTCAAGTACAAGGGAAAGGGAATTCTCAAGCCTATCTTGTTTTTCTACATCAGCAATAATATGGCTTATGGATACCATTATCTCTTGTTCTCCATCTTGAGTCTCATTAACTTTCTCATCATCCAATTATGTCTCCCCTATGATATTCAATTGTTCAAACCCTATTTGTATAACTGATATGTTAATTCCTATTTCCATATTAACTCCATTATATTGTTCCTCATTAAAATGATGTATCACGAAAAGAGGATTCTCATACTCGTCTTGCTCTTCTGCATCTAGTTTCCCTTCTTTCACATTAATCTTAGTAAACTATTATTTTCCAATCTAGTTCAAGATCTCTTTAATTTCTACATCAATTTCATTGTTATGATGCAATGACTCTCTTTCACTTATGTCTTATATTTCTACATTAGTCTCACCAACATGCCCTTCATCATTATGATATAGTGGAGAGGGACCTTGTGATGCAGATGGAATATGGCCTTCTTCTTGCTCAGCTAACGGTTCCTTTGCCGGAGACTCACTAGTAGTTAAATCTTCACAATTTTGATCAGGAATTGTTCTAGGAGTTAGAGACCTATTTTCTTTTTGCTTCTTTTCCCTTTTCTTTCTTCTTTTCTCAAAGGTAGTTTTCCTTTTTTCCCTTCTATGTTCCCTACTTTATTTTCCCTATTTCTTCTGTAAGGAAAATCGATTCATATTAGATAGAAACATCTAAGAACAACAATGCATTCGATGATTTTAATTCCTTCAAATTACCTTAAAGACAACTACTATGCCATAAAGCGAAAACAGGCATAGTTGATTTCCCACATTAACCCTTCTGAGAAAAGAACATGCAAAATTAACCAGATTCAACACTATGCACAGATTCAAATTTGCAGAATCAGCCAACATCAAAGATAAAATAAATGGACACACAAATTTATGTGGGGAAAACCCTTACGAGTAAAAAACCCCACACTCCAAAAGATCTAACCATTGTATTATTAAGCAACAAAAGAGTTACAATACAATTCAAGCTTACAATCTTTATAGGAGTTAACACATCTTGTCCATTCAGAGAATACAAAAAACAAATGTAACTATTTAGAATACTCGCACAACATATCGTGCAGATCCATCTCCTCTAACCATTCCACTCTCTCTCAGCCAGCCTCTCGGCTAGCCCAGCTATTCGACTTCTTAGGTTCACATTCTTCACATCCTTCACAAAAGAATTCTCAGTTTGCCCTTGTAACATTCCAAAACCATCACAGCCAACAAGTCAACCAAACGTTGTTTTCCACCTCAGCATCCATTCAAGTCCCATTGAGACATTCTATATAGGTCACCAAGTTAGCCATCATTGTATTGGGGAGACCACCTTCAAAGTCCTATCGATGAAGCATTGTCCCAATGACAAGTGAGTTCACCACTGCATCATTCCATCATTTTATCGGCGAGACAAGCTTCAGTGTCTCACTAAAGACACAAATTATCACTAATGAGGATCCAATGCTATACATCGAGTTTTTGTTATGACATCTTACAGACTCCCACCAATGATGTAATCTCCCACCGACAATTCTTTACCTCCATGCAGGTCATTTCTCCATCAGACTCACCAAGAATTAAGTTATCGGGTGTCAAAGAGACATCAGACAATCTCACAATGAACTCACATTGTCACATCAACAAGCATCTAGTTCGCCAACCATTCAATCATCATAGTGTCGAAGAGACACTTGACCATCTCCCTTTGAGCACCTGATGTCACATCAACAAGGTCTTGCAACTCACTATACCACTGGTCCGTCAAAGAGACATGCATGTCGAAGAGACTTTCACCAAAGTCTCGGCGACGCCCTGAAGTCACACCGACACCGAGTCCCTAACTTCCACCTGCATGTTGAAGAGACATGATCCAACATCCCAACAACAATGTTAATTCAATCTGATAAGGTCCTTGTAGCCTTCCACCAGAATGTCGAGGATACATCTTTCGAAGTCCTACCGATCACGCCATGTCTCGTTAATACTCTTTCATTAGAATGTCGAAGAGACATTCAAAAACCTCAAGTTGATGCAACCATCTCTCGCGACATTATTCAGACAACTTATCATGGCATTAGGGAGACTTTAGGACAACTCCCTTCGACACCAACTTTTCTTTCCGATAAGAGACTTCTGCGGTTAGAACAAAGTTGTTAGCGTCAAATCATGAAGGTTTTTAGAGTATCGAGGGAACAAAGAACCAAGTCTCGTTGATAAGAGGAAGTTAGGCTGACAAGAGAACTTCAAAGGAATATGACAAGCTAATAAATTGGGACATAAATCCCAACATGCTCCCACTTGACGAAGAACTTATTGGCTTCTACCAATCACAGATTGAAGTCCCTATCTCAAGAGATATGCAACAACATTCTGTAATTTCCACCATCTCAAGCAACTGTTCTAGCCATCCTCCAAAGGAAAGAAACACACCATGATGTATATGCACCAGTCTAAGAGAAAACCATCTCCAGGCCCAACTTACAATAAGGATTACTTGCTACCACTCCACTATGCTCATAGCTTGTACAGAAGCCCCAACTAGAACACAATTGTGAAGCCATTCTCTAGAAACAAGATAGAACATTAGCTAGAACAACAACTAGAAAATTAACTGCTCCCATCCAACTAGACTGAAAATAACACCCACAATATGTACTATCCATCCAATCTCACATACCTTCAAGGTATTCTCATTAGTAAACTCATGCCATCTTCATAGCCAACCCATCAACTACAAAAGAAAGCTCCATGTGCCAACCAATCGAAGAAGACAAAGTACAACCAAAAACTCTCACTACATGGGTAATGCCAAATCTAAAAGATCAAAGGCATAGCATGTCTACCAATGACAACATATAGAAAGTGTAACCATGTAGTAACAAGGAAACATCCATAAAGATCTGCAAAACTTGCAACCAGCAGCTACAAGAAACATCTCTCTCAACAGTCTTCCATATCTCTCCCATGTTCTCCATATTTGACAGAAGAAAGAGACACATGAACCTCCATGTCATCACCCAAGTGACAACACATGACCACAAACTAGTGATCAGCATGGCTCGACATAGAAATCTCACATCTAAAGTCATATGAGTTCAAACGTACAAGAAGAAGAACCAGACTAAAGAGAAAAAAATTGCAAATCATAAACATGTAGCATCCTCCTACATACACCTCTAAATTCTAGTTGTGTCAAGTAAGATCTCCTTCACAACCCCAAGAGAAAATCTATAACAACATCCAAACCTATTCAACCTAAAGATATCAAACACAACATATAGATGTAAGCCTCACAAAGAAGATCAAACTACTTCATTTTCCATCTCAGGAAAATATACCCATAAATCATCTCATAATTGTTCTTATCAACTTAAATTCACAAGGAGACAAACATGTTGTCCATCTTCCACTATGAATCCTCCAGAGCCATTAAACAACAGTTCAAGATCCATATCATGAAAGAAAGCATAAAACACATTTGAAAGATACAATGGGCAAATATCTCTCAGATAGACTTCACTGCCGAGTAGACCAAGAGTGGGCTATGAGAATACTCCTCCAGGATATACAAGCCACCATGACTCATCCAAGAGAAATCTCCTCATTGGTCTCTATTGAAATTATTTATTGTCTTATAACTTGGTGATTCCTCTTACCTAGTAAACCCAAAAATAGTACCTGTGCATACCATAAGACAATCTTGTTTCAAAATCAAATCTTCACCATCCATAAGTTAATCAATAGAGAATAAGGCACCTAGAATTAACATTAATAATTTCAATAAAAAAACTAGTAACCCTTAGTTCCTTCAACTTAGTCTAGTTCAAGTTTTGTTCCAAGATGAAGAAGAAATCAAGTGACTCTTTTTTTTAAAAAAATTGCACACTTGTTCATCCTACATTTTAGTGTACATTTATAGAATGGATGCATTAGAGAAATCCTTTCATCAACATAAAACTTATATTTCTTCCTCCTTTTTAACCAATCATATGTGGAGTTCATTTTTTATCTAAATAAAAAAGGTAGAGTAGACCTAGATGGAAAATAATGAGTGTAGACAAAGAAGCTAGATATTTTAGCATGAATAAATCTTAGGAATCCAATTATATAACCTTTAATTATCATCCCATCATTTGTGAGTCATTCATCCCACTTCAAGTTATTAATGGAATGAAGGGGGAAAAATCATTTAAGGAGTTACATGCCACATGATTGTATGATATAGATAAATTCATATAATTTCCAATTATTAAATCATTCATGCTATAAATCCCTTGATTTGAAAAGAAACATGTTGTCTTGTTTCCTTTACGGTAGCAACATAGTTAGAGAATAATTTGAGAAGAAACATGTCTAATCTATACATGTGTGCTTTCAAAGATTTCTCAAGCTAATTTAGAACTTGTTGGCCCTTGTGATTTATTCATGTGGCTCATATATTTAAGATCATTTTTATATATTTAAATGTATAGTTAGAAGTTTCTACATTTTGGTGAAATGAGTCCCTGCATGACTTTGTTCATTATGTAAATTTAAAGATTTATTAATATTTCAAATTGATTTACTTGTTGCACAAACTTGTTTAGTAATAAATGTATCTAGAAGTTACATTAAATTTATTGAATGTATGTATGCACAAGTGAGAACTATTATCTAGATGTCTAGTGTTCATATTTAATACATTCGATATCATGTGCACACTTGTAAAATTATTTAGAACTGTTTTAGATTTCTATTCTCTAGATCTAGATATATTAAACCAAGGTCTCATTGCTCCTTTAGGTACATACATATCACAATGGAAAATTCACTTGTTCCACCTCCAGAAACAATCTTTGCAAATACTAATAGCGAGATTAGGAGATTGAGAGAGTCATTAACTAATGGTATAGATGCATACATATATTCAGAATTTTGCATGTCCATTTTACAAATCTTAGAACAATTAAGAGATAAACTTGGACAGGCTATTAGCTTTTCCCCTGATAGAGTAGCTATGATTCTTTCCCACATGCGGGAAGAAGTACATGGTGAGGTTCCTTATAAATAAATACAGGAGGCTGTAAACAAAGAAATGATCAAAAACACTTATTTTCCATTCTATCAAAATATATGTAAGGTGAAGGGATACCAATTCACCAAATGTGTGGATCCTCGTATGGCCCCATTGATCTACCCACGATTTCTTGCAACACATGGTAAGTATCCAAACAATGACCAACTTCCTTTATATTTTGTTTAGCAGTTGTATGCTGAGGTCCATTTGGGCCTCAAAGTCAACTACCTGGACATTCCACCATATGTTGGTCAGGGGCGTGGCAGGATTGCCGATAGGTCCACCTATCGTTGAGCAAATAAACTAGACCCAGTGTTTAGGGTATTGGTTGGTGATAGGTCTCATGTTCTCACCCCACCTCTGGCCCCCTTAGCGGACCAGGTTATCATTGCTTCCCAAAAGGAAGCAATTGACAGTGTAGGCGACATAGCAGCTGCGACCACTCAAATATCTACTAATTGTGTGGGTCAATATTTGATGTCTCGACGTTTGCGATCCAACCATTTACAACACAAGACAACAACATAGATCCTTTTCAGGTAGGGGGCATCCTTGGACCCACACTGCTCAATGGACTTGCATGAGACATGGCACGAAGGACTATGAATTCTTTGGTTGAGGACCTCTTGGAGGCATATTCTTACATCACATCAGACTATGGGATCCCTATAGACCATGTCAGAGGTCATTTGGCTCTAGGATTTCATTCACATCCAATATTCCATCATTCTCATCACTCTCAGCCTAGCAGTAGTGCACATGAGGATCCACCTATAGATCATTCGACTGCTACACAGACTACACATTTTATGGAGTTGTTGACCCATCTCATTTCTTCGTCGATGCCATCTCAGGTGCATAGTCCCCTCGACTCATCATTTTTGGCACGCCATGCGACAAGTCCTCAGATTTACACGTCGACTAAGCATTTAGTTGATTTGGTGGAGACAACTATGGTAGAGGACCTAGAGCATTTGATACCACATGATGTGCATGTATGTGTGCATGTGCATGTTTCAATTCTTTTTCTTAATTATTTTTAAATTTTAGTTTTAACTAGATATTCATGTAATACATATGTATATATATTGTAGATGGGCATGCCTCATGTTACTTTGAGCCTTGGTCCAGATCATGTACGTCGTCATGACTCTATGGATGATTCTACTGGCAGTGGACATGTGAGTTTTAAATTTTTATATATAGGCATGCATATGTATGTATAGATCTAGATAGATATTTAAAAATACATGTACATTCTTAAAAATAACTTTCATAAAATTTATAATATATTATATGTATTTAACACATTTTGTACACAATTTTATCTACAGGGCTCAGCACATCCTTCAGAGCAAGGTTCTCATTCAGATGATCGTTCGACTAGGAGTCGACATTCATATTAGGTTGCTCTGGATTTATGAGTTGTTTATGTTCATTATATATGACTTGGGCTAGACATGTTTTATGACTTGGGCTACATGTTTTATGTGTTATGAGGGCTACATGTTTTATGTTTTATGACTTGGGCTACATGTTTTATGTTTTATGAGGGCTACATGTTTTATGTTTTATGACTTGGGCTACATTTTTCAGATTGTTGATACATTGTTATAGGTACATTTGATGATCTCTAGTACATTTTCTTATATGATATACATATGTGCAATATTTATATTACCAATTTCTAAATTCGAACATTCATTTTGAGCTTGTAATGATTGTGGTTTGAATAACAACGAGATTATGATTATGATGGTCATGTGGAAAATCGTGGTTTAATTAATGAGTTTTGTGGTTTGTCTAACATAGAAAACTAGATGATATAATATATAATTTATTCATTAGAAAACTATATGGATTAAAGATCTTAAAATTCTTTAGTGCTAATATTGCATCATCTACTATGGTTAGTGCATTTACTATCTCTCATACTTCTACCACTTACACTATTGATTATCATATTTCAACCATTACTAATACTAATATCCCACCACATATTTTTTCCCATCTCTACCTTCCATCCCATTTATATCCTACTCACTAATTATAACTACCTAAGATACCCACATGCCATATGATGTACTAAAACTCTATACTATTCAACTACAACTATCTCGCCTATCATTAACCCTCTTACTATTAAAATTACTAAATCCACTATTAAGGTATTTATTTATACAATTTTAGGATAATTTGCACCTCAATATCTTTGTATATTTTATGTATTTACAAACATTGAATATTAAATTAATCAATATTTCTCACATTTTTCATTTGGATCCCAATAAACTAGAACTAAAACATAAAATAACCAATAATTTTACGATATTTATCATGTTAAGTGTCATTCTATACTATCATAAAGTTGTACAAGAAAGGTACACTATTTGTCTCCAAAAATAACATAATTAAAGTCAAAGAAATTAATGACAATAGGAATAAATCAATTTCACCTCCTAATGGTTGATTGTAAAATTAATCAAATATATTCAAGTGAGTCATTCATGGTCACCTCTTAATCTATTAAAATAAATGATATTATCCTAAGTCCATTACTTTATCATAATTAAATTAATTAAATACTACATATTGTTTATTTAACTGAAAATTAATCATTTATCACATTATCCACAACTAAATTAATTTGCATCCTAAATTACACCTCACAAGTTAACTATTTAATCAAAATAGCTAACTATATAATCAATTTAGTTAAGTCACCAATTAAAATAGACAACTAGAAAATACACTCATCAAATCCATTAAAAAGCTAATTAGTTTAGCTAACTAGAAATCACAAAATTAAATAATTATCAATTCACCAATCAAATTAGTTGACTACCTAGCCATCTCTACCTAATTGGAAAATTGATATCCACCTCTCCCCATCAAATCCACCAATGATGGATCAAACTCATGATCTAGTATTAAATCTCCCCCATTCAATTTACCCCAAAAAAAATAATAAATTGGAGCTTAATCCTCTATTTTCATAAGAATCTTAATGTTTTGTTTCATAACACACCCCATTTGGCTTTCAAAAAAATGTGGACCCCCTTTATTTTTAGCTTAAGTTTTGGCATGCCTTGTAGTTTTGGAAAGTCCCTCTAAGTTCTCTAATTTATAGAATCAATCATTTCAATGGTCAAACCGGCCCGAGCGAAAAACCGGTTGGATTCATTCCCTCTTGTGAGGTAGGCCCCTCTAAGGTATTAAACACATACAAAGACGATGGGTCTGGCTTCTGATCACCAAGTTTGCACAAGGTGAGAGCATACTCCCTACCATCTCAAGCATAACAAACAATGTTCATTCACCCCCTAGTTAAATCCATATGATGGAAGACAGATGTTTATTTTAAAGCACCGATCAAAATGTGTTCTAAACTAAAAGATAGTTGGTTTCAAAATCAAGTCTTCAATCAATCGTCGTGCACCAAATTAGTTAGTAGTTCCAATTTTTAGTCTCCAACAAGATGTCCCGAAGTAAAAATATGCAAGAGTAGTGTGTAGTGTAATGTGGAACATGGTGGGAAAAATGAGAGGAAAACCTCCTTAAATAGATATTTTCGAGGATGGAGAGATTGAGAGAAATGAATGTGGGATAAAAGATTTACAAAAAGGAGATTTTAAAATCCTACATTGCATAGTAAATCGAGATGCATGTAAGTGAAAATGATAAGGAAAAAAATGCATGGTGAATGATTAAATGAAGTGACTAAATGCATTTCTAAATGTGAATGAAAATGATTTAATAATGTTTTATTATAGATTTAATGGAATATGGATTATGTAAATGACTTATGTAACATTGATTTTAATGTTATAAATGATGATTTATGAAAATGCAATGAAAATGAACTATTATGCTTTATTATGGAAATGGATGTGAACGATAATGCAAACGAACATGAACGATAATGCAAATGGACATGAACGATAATGCAAATGGACATGAATGATAATGCAAACGAACATGAACGATATTGCAAACGAACATGAATGATAATGCAAACTAACATGAACAATAATGCAAACGATAATGTGATGATTGTGAGGACAAATTTGAGTGTCTACAGTTTCTTGGCTTTCACATGTTTACATGATAGTTTTATTTCATACTATTCATGAGCTCACTATATATATCTTAAATTTGTCCACTTGTATTTATGTTCTTTTTTATTGAATATTTTATAGATATTATAAACTCAAATGATGTTACAAAATATTTCCAATGCATATTTTTTACATTTATGTTTTTTTAAGATTTCTACTAATGTTTGAAGTTCCATTTTATTATTTTTGAGACACCCTAAAATCTATACTTGGTAATCACAATAATGCCTTGGAATTGATGGAGGAAATTGAGGGGGTTATTTTATACATTTCATTCAACATAAAATTTACCGTGCATAATTTATTGACTTAGAGATGAGTGTTTGGAGGTGTCGACATATTCAAATTTTCTAATAATTAGAAAATGATTCAACATAAATGAAAATAAAAGTGATTTAATTTTGAACTCAAATTGCTAAAAAATTAAAGAAACTTGCCCCTTCCATGTTATAGAGAAATGATTCATTAAATTAAAATTACCCCAAATCAACAAAAATACACTCACACAATAATTCTATCCTATTACATGAAGAAAATAACACACATTACTCATGACTATTTTTCATCAAAAATATGAGTGTGTTACAACATGGTAGCACTATTATATTTTCATGTTTTAATGCAATTGAATTTATGCATGCTAGTGACTAAGCTTTAGACTTGTTACTATCAAACTATAATTCAATCATGTTATAACATAAGAATGTTATGGTTTCCATAAAAAAATAGCATGTTATTAGATAGTGTGGTAAGTCTATGAGCCTCTTTGTACCTAAGTAGATAGTTGATAGTATTTAAATATTTTATTTTTCTTCTAAGGTATCCCATTACGGGAGATCATTAGGATTTGTGTCTCAACCTTGAGTCCCTATATTAATACCACAAAATCTAATTTTCAAGTTATAAAACAACAAATATATATAAATTTCAACACTCAAATAATTTAATTTTTGGCTTGGAACATGTTAGAATAGACATTAATTAGAACAAGATAGTTACAACAAAATGCATCTCTTTCACATCTTAATATTTTTAAATGGGCACAATCATATAGAACTCATTTTTATGGATGAAAAATATATTAATAAACTTGGGAGTAGATGTTAAAATTATTCTTAAAATAAATTGGGAGGAGCTTGGGAAACCAAATTTACATGATACTCCCTATGATATAGTACTAGATGAGGGAGCATCCAAAATTTTCATTAGCACATGGTAGAATATAAAGGTCAACCTCTTGGGTTTAAAGGAAAAATAAATTTTGAGGTGTTTGAGATGAAAGGACTCTTGGATGCTTTTAAAATTTTGCTTAATCTCAAATTGGTTTGTAGAATATAATGAAATCTTTGACTCTCAAAAAGAAGAATTGACATTTTATATGGAGGGCTAGATAGTGCATATATCATTGAATATGAATATGGAATAAGATTATGACAAGGAGATAGAAAAAGAAAGAGATACATAGAAGAAGAAGATGTATTTAGATGGCTATATTCATTGAGGAAGTTGCCTAAGATTGATACAAAGGGAGATGCCAAGATAGAGGAGGAAATACTGGTGAAAGATGGTGATTCTACCATAGATATTGATGATGCACAATTGGATGAAATAAATATAAGGATAAAGAAGGACATAAACACAGATAGATACAAAATTGGGTGCTACAAAAAAATACAAATAAAGAGAATATATTGTAGATCAAAACTAGTAGAGAATTTAGTATAAGGATTCATAAAAGAGTAGTAGTAGGCACAAAAAATATGTTTGCAATTGATATGGAGATTAGATAGAGTACTACAAATTTAGAAACCTATTTTAGGAGGTAGGATATATATGGAATATTATTAATAGAATGCAAAAAAAGGTGGGGCACTACATATTGGTTGTTTCCAAGTAAGGAAGATGAAGGCCCTAGGATCAAAATGCGTATTTCAAGAAGGAGGAGACACTCTAGTAGAGAATGCAAAAGGGATGGTAAGTGAAATTGAAGAAGAATGCACATCAGCTCATGTAACAATAATAAATACATTCAAGATAAGAAATATGAAGGAATAATAAATTGTGATGATGTAGAATAAAAAAATCAAGGATGTGCAAGAAAGGATAGATGGTGATAAAAAGGAAGGTTGTAGCATAGAAGAAGAATATAGAGTTGTGATAAAGTATCATGGATCTAATGAAGAAAATTTGAAAGTAAGAATGTATAAAGATGAACCATTGATGCTACAAATAATTATTTATGAAGAAAGAGAGGAAATTGAGAGTAATGCAGTACTATGAAATCTAGTGATAACTTGCAGATTTTACTTTTAGAGAACTCATTGAGGATGTGCATTTGAGTTTTCATTTTCATAAAATTGAAATGAGGAGCCTTCAATTTTCTTATATATCAATTATTTGATGCATTTTTCCTTGCTGCTAGATAAGACATTTGATGAACTCACTATTGTAAGTAAATAAATTTACCCATATTTGACGAGAGAGAGAGAGAGAGAGAGAAGAAATAAACATGTACCTTGTTTCCTTCTATGATAATTTGTCAAGTTTTGTTTGCGCCTATTTTCTTCTTTTTCTTTTGAAAAATTTTGTTTCAAGCCTTATTTTTTCTTTTTGTCCCATTTTCTTCTTCAAATTAAAAATGACTCAAAATAAATTCTCCTCCAAAATACAAAAAATATGTGGCAAAATAATTGTGAAAAACTTGCCAGAACAGTTGCCTCATAGATAATTTCTTGAATAAGAAATGCAGCAATAAAAAAGAAGATTTATAACTTTCTAAAAAAATTACTTGCTTTTCACCTGGAAATTGTTGCCTTTCTCTTTTTTACAAACTGACGCTGACACACCCACAAGCATGAAGGTTACAGTCTTCTCCGAGCTCATAAAAACACAAATAAACCCTGAAAAAAGTGTTTGACTTTTGTATGTATATGAGGAGGGTTCGATCGAACCCTCCTAACCAAAAGTTTATGCATTATTTAAAATGGGTTTGAACAAACATGTGTTCACTCGAACCCATGTTTGACCGAACATGTTTTTGGGGTTCATTTGAACAGTGGTTCAAGCGAACCCCCCATTTCCCACTGTCTCCCAACAGGCTAGTAAATTTCTATAAAAGTTTATCTTTTGAAGCTCAATTTGAGGATGAAAATGGAGAAAAATTCATAGACCCAAATAAATAATGATAGTCCTCAGAATGATCTATCTATCGAATATAATTTTAATATGTTTTGGTTTTATTATGTATTTTATTTTTTAGTTTTATTAAACATAGGTTTTTCACCGAAAATCAAGTTCTTTGTTCTCCACATGTGAAAAAAAAGCAGATTATAAAAAAAAAATTAAAAATATGTTCAGGCTGGGTATTGATGTCCTTGATCCATAAATTTTTTTTGGAATTTCGATACATACAAAAAAAGTTGTGTTGTATACAATCTGCCTATGTTTGAATTGTAATTGGTTTGACTTTGAAACTTGAATAAGGAAAAAAAATCAATAAAACACTATGAAACCAAATGAAAGGGATAGATATCGTAGTTACAAATCTAAATTCAAAAAAAATAGAATTTTATCCTTCATGAAAAAAAAGTTGTGTTGTATACAGTGAGTGTCATCCTTAAAAATGTTGTTTACTGAAAAAAACTAGTTTTCGAAGGAGATGGAAAAAGAAGTGCAATCTGATTCCAAAAATTTTGAAAAAAATATATTTATAATCTATAGACAAAACTTCACAAATCACTAGTTTGCATCATCTTCAAATTCCCCATGGTTTAGCCACTATAGGTGCCCAAAAGAGAAGATCTAGTTAAAAAAAATCAATTCAGTGTCCAGTTTGCCCAAAAATTGTAAACCAATATTATGGGATCACCCTAAAATCCTTTCATACATTAAAGATATATATAAAATAAAGAAATGGTGTAGGGATTTTTGGTTCATTTACCTTAGATAGGAAACCATCAAGAGCTTGGATACAAAATGTGTTGAGAAAGCATTTGGAGCCATTCAATTGATTCATTTATAAAATAACTAATATTTCTTAGAAGCAATAGTTTACACCAAGTGAGCATGTAACCCTCCACTAACCTATAAAATTGAACACTTGTCACTAACATGTCAAGAAATTGCTTCCCTATTTCCATGGTCACAAATGCTAAACTTGTACTCACAAATATTAATGCAAAACAAATTAACCCTATATATTTTTCTATCATTTTAAGTGATTGAAAATGTAAAAAAACACCTATTAGATTAATAGAAAAACATATTTTAGATCGATAAAAATCAACAAACATTAGAAATTAACATAATTTTACTACCCTATACATACATACATACATACATACATATATACACAAACTAATATGCTTTCATGAAAATAATAGTCTTTTATTGTATGAAGGTACTAACAGTTGTTCAATGTTGTATGGCTGACTAAATGGGTGACATAAAATTATCATTAAAAAATTTGGGAGAATTTAAATCCACCTTATAGTATTTAATGCACTTATGTATCTTGTATTGCTATAACAATTAAGTCCTAAACAACATCATTATACATAAGTTGGTGTGGACGTATAACTATACATTCAATCTTGTTTTAAACAATTTGTCCACCAACAATAGCTCAAGCTTTAGGCAACACAGATGAGGACAAGACCAACAAAGTAGAAGTCAGGGAAGGCAGATTGCCAAATCCTAGTAGCGATAGGGAGTTTCTCTAGTGTTTCTGATTCAACAGAGGTTGATAGTGATGAAGAAGACGATCCAAATACTTTTGGTGTTGAAGATTGGGTGATTGATTGGGGGAGGAGGAAAAATTTCTTGCCCCATATGGTTGTGATTTCTCATCCTTTGTTGAGGATGGCACTAAGGCAGTGTTGTTTGAGGTTGTGTCTTTCATAGAAGAGGATGATCTCCTCCTAGATATCCTCCTTGAAGCTCGTATAAAGGTGAAAGGGAGTGTGAAGGAGTTTGAAGTGGAAGCCCTTGTTGGAGATTCATTTTTAGGGTTGCATAAAGGATTTATCCTCCCTTCCTCTAAGTTGGCCCTCAATAATGTGGATCTTGTGTTACTCATGTCTTTTTCTCAAGAAAAGACAATGTTAATTAATTCTACTTGTGTTGTGGGTTTTATTTAACATGAATGTGAAGAGATTGGTGTTTTTTCTCCCTCTCATGTTGTTGTATATGTTTTATCCCTAAGAGTTTCAAATGAAATCTATGAGACAAAAGTTGGTGGTGCTTTATGCCTACAGATAAGTAATGTTTGTGTTGGGTCTAAGTTTGTTGAGGAGGTTGATAGTGTTGTTTCTTCACCTCCTATTATTGTTCCTGCATCTTCCACAAATTTCTACTAAGGCTGTGTTGGAAGGGCATTGTCCTATTGAGAGTTATGTCTCTCCTGAGGATACAGAGGATGCACAAATCAGTATTGATGTTCCTCATGGTTCTCTTCTTGTTGAGACATCTTATTGGCTTAAGAGCTCTCTTTTTGGGAGATTTTATGGTAATCATCCCAATATTGATACCATTAGAAGATGGATCCTTCGAATTTGGAAGTTTTGTGGCAAGGTTGAGGTATATGTAATGTTGAATGTTTTTTCTTTTCTTTTTTTCTTTTCCTGTCAAGAAGGAATGTTCTAGGGTCCTTCTTGATGGTCCTTGTAGGTTTAATTCTTCAAAATTGGTCACTTGGTTTCAACCCTATGATAGAAGCTTTCAAGTTTCCTATTTGGATCTATCTGCATAGGTTACCCTTGGAATTTTGGAATGAAAAGATTTTCATTTCTATTGCCAATTCTTTTGTACAATATTGTGTTATTGATAAGATCACTAAATTTATGAAGTGTTTATTATTCACTAGATTTTGCGTGTTTGTGGAGAAAAATTAGAAGCTTCCCACTCAAGTTACCTTGTCTTCAAAATTTGGAGCTTGGGTGTAGCAGATTGACTATGAAGACTCTCTGATTATTTTTCTCTCTTGTGGTAAAGTGGTTCATACCTCCACCACTTGTTTAAAGAATAAGAAACTACACTTTATTTGGAAGAAGGATCATAAGCCAACTTCTAAGGAGGATTTTATTACTCCTATCATTCAGGAAGTTTAGAAAGCATATCTTAAAGGGTATTCTCCTATAGATTGTTCATTGATCGACCCCTTGGCCATGGGGATGGATGAAGGTTTTGTTAGTGATTGTATGAATCCTTTTTTCCCGAAAAGAGTTTTGGGGAGAAGGATCCTCGTTTTCAGATTAAGAAAATTTCATTGGAACAATTTTTAAAACCACCCTAACTTTTGGGGGCTTGGGTGGTCTTTTAGTTTTGTTGTTCCCTTTGTTTTCCTTTGTTATCCTTTTTAGGTGTTGCTGCCTGGTTTTGTTTCAAGCTTTATCTTTTTCTTGTACAAGTGTTTGAGCCCATTCAAATCCTTTCTTATCTAATCAAAAACATTGTGACCATGTTAAAGATGACTATAGATGTAATTGATGTTGTTATCACTATTTTTCTAGACATTTTTTTTATGTCGTGTTATATGTTTATAAGAAAATAAGTGCAATCTTACAAAATTTCTTAGGGTAAATAAATAAATTAGCATTGATATAAATAATCCTAAGATAAAGAGTTGGGACAATTTAACTATTTGGAACAATGTAATTGTAAAATTTAAATAAATTAATATATAATATATAGCTCTTGGTTTTGTGCTAATTTGACTATACTATGTGTTCCCAATTGATTCACCCAAGTTACAATAAAAAATAAAGGTTTATCAAATAATTGCATATGAATCACACTTGAAGGTTTTATTTGATTGTCTGAGTCACTTCTATAATTGTGGAACCACCCTATGCATTTGTAAAATTGACTGCATATTTACATAGTTAACCATTTTGTGCATATCTAAATTGTAAAGTTATAGATATGAACTCTAAATTTTAGGTCTAAAATTTACTTGCCTTGATTTTTAGAACCTATATAAAAATTGGTAATGTAGATAATGGAGTTTGCTAGACCAAGAATATTTATCCCTTTTGTCAAACTCTTAGATATCTATTTAAATTGTTAGCACAATGATTGAAGACAATAATCAATTATGTGGTGGGCCTAGGATGATATGCAAATATTAGTGTTCTTATGACGATGAATAACAAAGCTTTCTTGCTAAGTACTTGATGTGTGTTAAGTGTTTGCTATATATTCCAAATAAATTAGGGTTTGTTCTTTTATACAATGTATCTTAGTGTGGAGTTCAAATATTTTCATCATTTAATTAGATCATAATGAATGACTAGAGGGAAATGCCTAAGCCCAAAAATTTTAGTTTGAATTTGAAATGTTGGGTTCATTTCCACACATCATAGAATTGACCTAGGTGAAATGTGCAATCAACAAATTTGAACAAGGATGATAGATGTACTAACTTAGGATTAGGTCTAGGCCTTAGGAATAATTATAAGTAAAAAAAAGCTAATTATGTTATTTTCCAACTTTCACATGAAATATTTTATTTTGTACACTAGTCATTACATTCAGGGAAAACTTTAGTGGCGAGTCTTTGTCAATTGGCGAATAATTGAAATCGGGACCTCCAAAAATGACAAATAGTACAAGCTAAAAATGATGCTGAATCGCCAGGTTTTTACCAAAAAAAAAATTGTGTCTCAATTAATTCACCTATGTATTATATTTTAAACGATACGTCATTGGATATGATTCGCCAACAAATAATACTATATCACAAATATCGATTATATTCGTCAATAATATTATATTCATACCATTAATTTTGGGGAAATATCGCCACATTAATAAATTACCATTTAATTTCAAAGACATTTTAGCTTTGAATAAGGCTTTTATTTATTGCCATCAAATCATCGCTTAACTTTTTAATGGGACGACAATAGGTTGATTTTGCGGCCTAATACGCACATGCCTTTTTAAAAGGCTTGTTGAGGCCCAAAATTTGTTTTGTTTTGGGCGTTGCCCCCTCGACCCCCACAAGGGGGCTTTGCCCCTTTGACCCCCATAAGGGACGCTGCCCCTTGACCTCGCCAGTGGTTGCCGCCCTTGGGCCCCTACTTCAATATTACAAAAAACAAAAAGAATATGGGAGAATTGCGTTGACCAACTATGCAATTTTTTAAAAGAGAGATTCGCCATTGTCATTAATATTTTTAGTGAATATTCACTAAGATTCGCCACTGTGATTATTATTTTTACCAATTATTCATTAAGATTCGCAAGGATTTTACAAAAAAATTTAATAATGTGCATAGATTCGCCAAAAAAAATTAATAATTTTTTTCAAATATAAGGAAAGATTCGTCGGGATTTTACACCTTGGCCAAGGGGGGGGTTTCTTAAAGTTATCCCTAATTACACTAGAGACACATGGGTCAAAAGTGAGTTCAAAATGAAGTAGAAAAGTACAATTTGTTAATTTTTTATCATTATATTTTGCCTTTGTTTTGACTTGCATGTGAACTACCATGAAGATGCATATCATTGCAAAACAAGTAATAAATCTAAAAGTAAATAACAAACATTTGTATAAAAGATGTGTATAAGAATGTCAATTTAAACCACATATATCTAATCCTAAAGAAGAAAATGAGATATATCAGAAATGAGATATATTTTTTTTTAGAAATGAGTGATATTGGATTTCTAAAATGGATAATAACATTTGCCATCTCCCATATAGCTACATCCTACAACCCAATCCATATATTATAGAAAGTTGTTTTTTAAAATATTTTAGTAGAAATGAGTGATACTGAATTTCTTGTTAGCTTCTATATAAAAATAAACCATCTTACAAGCCTATCCATATGTTAAAACAATTATTGCTTAGAATAAATGTTTAAAATGGGTGATTTTGAATTTCTGGTGAACTTTTCAATAAAATAAACCATCCTACAGGTCAATTTATATATCAAAGACACTTGTAGATCATTTTGATATTGCTATCAGAATTCAACCATATAATTTTTTGAGTCAAACTCATTGACCCATATTTCATGAGTAGTGGTTCATAAGAACCCATCTCAGATGGTGATGAATGATCCACATAGATCATATTTTCATATTTATACTTGATCATGTGCTCTGGTCCATGAGCAGTCTGGAAATGGAGAATGAGATTGGAAGGAAGAAGTTTTCAGGTCACGTGGTGGTGGTGCCATACTCCACCCTTGGCCACACCAATCCCATGCTTCAATTCGCCAAAAATCTTGCTTCCAAGGGCCTGCTCGTCTCCTTCGTAAGCCTCCATTTCGATCATACCAGAATTGAAAAGGCCAGAGAATACCTTAACCGCCTCAGCCTCGGCCGCCCCGGCCTTGTTCGGTTAGAATGGATTCCCGACGAGATACCTCCTGACGTGCCCATCGACAGCCACATCAACGATTTCCTCTTCTACCACATGCACCACACCATGACCGGTCACGGTCTCGAATCCCTCCTCCACCGTTTGAACGCCTCCACCAATCCTGTATCCTGCGTCGTTTACGATTCCTTCCTTCCCTGGGTTCCAAAAATTGCAGGCAAGCTCAGCGTTCCCCACGCCTTCTTCTGGACGCAGTCTGCCTCGGTTTTCTCTATTTATTACCACTTCAAGACAGGTCAGAATCTCATTTGAACAAATTTCTCTTACCTGGTTTGTACGAATCGCACGATAAATTAATTAATATTATGTGATAATCGATTTCTTCTTGTTCCTGTGCTGGCAGTTGAGAAGTGGGATGGGGAGCGAAATCTGCCGGAGACCTTGGATGTTCCGTGTCTGGGCGAATTCAATATTACGGATTTACCTTCGACATTTCAGGCCAGAAGAGTGGCTGACTTCTTCGGAGACCTGGATTCTGTAACCGAGGCTTCCTGGATGTTCCTCAATTCCTTCGACGAGCTCGAACCGGAGGCGCTCAAGTACATGAACAGATTAGTAAGAGTGCCTATTTTAACAGTGGGCCCCTGCATACCCTCGGCTTTTCTGGACGGAGCCAACCGGGAGGACACCCGAGTGGGAGCGGGGGCAGACCCTTGGGAAGGGCCGGAGTCCATAAGTAGATGGCTCGATAGCAAACCCCCTCTTTCGGTTGTTTATGTTTCCTTCGGGAGCATAACGTCAATTAGCCCTAATCAGATCCGTGAATTGGCAGAGGGGCTTGAGAGAAGCCAACACAGCTTCTTGTGGGTCATCAGGCCTCCCGAAGGCCACAACGACCTCAATGCGTTGTTGCCTCTAGGGTTTCTGGAACGAGTCGAAGAAAGGGGTTTGGTGGTAGAGTGGTGTGTTCAACTTGAAGTGCTGTCGCATCCATCGGTGGGGGTGTTTATGAGCCACTGCGGTTGGAATTCCACTCTGGATGCTCTCAGCTCGGGCGTTCCTATGCTCACGCTCGAGATCTGGACGGATCAGCCCCATAATGCCAAATGTGTGGCGGACGTTTGGAAAGCAGGGCGCAGAATGAGGAAGGGGGAAGATGGGGTTGTAGCGATGCAGGAGATTGAGAGGTGGGTTAGATCAGCGATGGAGGGCGGGGAAGAATTTGCAGAGTTGAGGAAGAATAGCCTGAGATGGAAGGAAGCAGCGACGCGGGCTATGATGCCCGGCGGTTCTTCTGATGGAAATCTTTCTCGCTTTGCTCGTGAGCTTCGGGCATTTGCGCCATAAATCATTATCTTATCTCTTGCGGGCCTGCGGCCATAATCTTTTAGATGGATTCGAAAGGCTCAACGGAACCATTACTGTAAGTCTATGAATAAACCCCTGTTCTTTTTGTCGCTGACAAAGAAATTTGGAAGCGAAAGGGACAGCAGCCCAGGGAATTTGATGTTAAGTGGACCGTTTTTTCAAGTTTAGATCGTATATTACAATTTTCAAAATTAATATAGCACACTAAATTATTAGTAATTCCGAAAAAAATAAATTAATAGGTAAGTATAAGATATTATTATAATTTATAATATTTATTATAGAAATATATATTCATTTAGAATATTTTTAAAGATGTGAATATTAGTATAGTGTTATGGTTTAAATTTGGTGTTGTTATTTTTGTCATCAACATTTGAATTCTATGAAATATTATTGTTGAGTGTTAATGTTGGGGATGAGGCCTCTGAGTCTAGAATTGTAAGAGGAAAGTGTTTAACCCTCTTAAAAATACATTATCTTGAAGATAATTTTTTTAAGAATGTTTTAATAAGATTATCTTGAATATTTTTAAATATAAATTTAGATTTTTTTTTTTAAAATTATTGGTAATAAGAGAATTTTTAGTGTAGTATAAGTCAAGTGAGATCACAAATAGAGAGACCTTGTCAACAATATGAATGCACCACATGAATGTGAAGAGTCCAAATCCATGAGCATCGTAGCAATAAACTTAAGATTTTTTTTATGTGTAAGCTTTAAAAGCATTCATTGTTATTATTGTTTTATAATTTTGCATTCATTTTTTAGATATATAATTTGTTACTAATGTAAATTTATAATTAAAGAGATTAAAAAAAGTTGTTGTCATTACATAGAGATCAATAAAGTTGTTGGAGTGTAATTAGCCGATAGGCTATATATATTGTGGGAACTTTGAGACAAAACCTGTCTCACGTCGGTAACAGCTCCCGTGAAACAATTTTCCGAAGTTGTTTGCTATTACTTTTTCACCTGAAAACAAAGATCGCCATGTCCAAATCTAATTTTATTGACGTGTCAAATATTATCTATCTAGCCCTAAACCCTGATATTTTCAGAGCCACTTTTGTTTACTAAGCAGGGTATGTGGAGGAGTTAGATGCATCGAGCCCTAATTGAAGTCAGTCGAGTGCATATAAGAGCTTCTTGATTCATTCACACTCTTCTGGATTCATTCGCAGTGATAATAGGGATGTTGGTAAGGAGTTGTATGTGCGGTCATGTCCACGTACAGTTTTGTGAGAAGGGGGAAATGGCCTTGTTGTATCCTACTCTCATCTCTGATGGGGTCTGCTTTTTCTCTTCTATGTCAATATGATCTTAATGAGGCACAAGGCTTTGCATCTGACATTCATTCCACTTCCCTTTGTGAAATAGATTGAAGCAGCAATTTAGGGAGTTTGGTTTTCGTTAGTCTCATTTTAAAAAAAAAACTTTTGTTTTGGTAGGGTTTTGTAAACATTTCTTGCAAACTCTACCCACTTTTCTCACCGAATTGTTGATAGCACAACACTCTTTGTGCATAATGTTGAGGTTAGTCACTTGCCATGGTTTCAGGGAGTTTTTTTTTTGGGGTGGGGAGGGGAATTTGTTAGGGGTTGTTAGTTTTCTAATTGTGTTTTATTTCATTCTTAAACTATTCTAATGTTATTTGTTAAATGAAGGTGTGGCTCCTACCAAGCAGTGAAATATTCCTTGGCTTGCATCTAAAAGCAAATAAATAGAGGGTATCCACCTTATTGGTCATTCTAGCATAAGGATTTCAAGTGTTTGTCTGAAATCTAATGAGATGGGTTTTGTTGTAAATAAGGGGAGATTGGAACTCTGCTTAAGCAATTCAGTGGGTTGAATTGCGTCAAGTATTCAGAGCTCTCATGAGCTCTTTGGGTTTAAGTTGTTTGACTAGTATCTTTTTTATTATGTTGTTTGTTTCTATGGTATTTGTATTGTGCTGGTAGTTTATGATTTTCCGTAATTGTTGCTTGTCCTTATAGTTATATCACATCACATTTACACACTACACATTTGCACTGTTAAGCTTTAACTTTCTATCTCATTTTATTATCATAAAAGAATGTATAGACCTTTTAAAAAATCCAAAATTTATCTTTATAAAAGAAAAATTCAAAAATAAACAAAAACTGAACTTCAAACATGAAATGAGAATAACACTGAAATTTTACCAGACAGCAACACTTTCCAAAACTGGTAGATTTATCACAAATATTGCAACTGTTAGTAAGTGGTGTTCCCTAGCGTTTTTGCACGATCTTGTCTTGGTCTGCTCCATTTCGCTTACCATTGGCCACAGAGTAACCAGAAGTATAACTAAGATCGAAATCAGTAGAAAAATTGCCTCATTTTCTACGAGATCCAGTCATAGTAGAGCTCCCATCAGAATACATGCTAACACTATCATCAACATCATAAGAAAATTGGTCTTTTCTACCACTTCTTTTCATTATATGTTTAAAAATTTTATCACTTCGATCTGAGGGGCACTTTACAATACCAAGTAGTTAGGATTTTGAATGTTTTGTCCCTCTGAAGAAGATGGTTCACAGCTTGCAATCCTTTGCCAAAATCAATGCTTTGATTGTTACTATTAGTGCTTGAATTTTGTATAACCATGTTCTTGATGGCTTGTTGGGCATATTTCTACAATCTTCTTTATGTTTTCATTTTCAAAAGTACTTATGTTTGCTTGGGGTGTAAATCTACCAACACACCTTGTAATAATAGAGGGAATAAAATACTATGATGGGAAAGCAAAAAGATATGCCTGATTTTTCTTATTGCATAAATCTTATAGATGATGGGTCAAGTAGGGCTTCCACAATATGATAAGAATGGAGCTTGAGATGGAGGGTTCAGAGAAGATTCATTTAGTTTCACATGAAAATGGATATGTTGAACTACATTATGGGCAATGAGCTAATTACAGATGTTTGGTATGCCTGATGTAAAGCTTATAAAAGCAGAAGATACATATGCCACTGCAATTTATAAGTGAAAACCAGAATCAGAGAATTAAGAGAAATGGATAAAGAATTTTGAAGCTTTGTTACAAATTTCACCTTGTAAATCATAGAATAGGGAGGCTCATTATAGGAAGAAAAATTCTATTTGTTCCTATTCTTTGAATCAGGTTTGGTGAAAAGAAACAACAAACTCTTTCTTAGCCTTTTAATTAGAGATCGAAATCCACTAGCAGAGTTAGGCTATCATCCTTGCTTTGCCCTAAGATTCATGGACTAGAATTGATCAAGATGGAACTTCTGGTGATTTTCCAATAGCCATGTGCCTTGTCCGAATACAAATACATGACTATTCAATCCATAAGCCTATAGGCCAGCACAACCAATTGTTGACCCGGTGACTACATAGTGTCTACCAGAGCATTCCTAACTATAATATTTGACAAAAATACCCTTTCAATTTTTCTTTGATGGATGTCCATGCCCTATTCCAAAGCACCCACTTTATCATTGGCAGGGAAGATGCTGGAAAAGTTTATGGAATTCGGCTTAACACTTGCCAATTGTTAAGATTTACTTGTGAAAGAGGATAAAATTCCCTCATCTGCCTGTGATTTGATCATCCTTTTAAATATATTAAGCAATACTTTCCATTTCATATAAGAATTTGTAGAAGATCTTAGGTAGGAGCTTCAGAGGACTGATAATTGTGAATGGTTCCAATGCTACATGACTAAGAGAAGTTGCAACATCTCAATGGACCTAGTTTCATAAGCAAGACCACTGCAAGGTTTTTTTGGAGATATGAGACTAGGAACCACGATCCTCTTTAGCAAGTTTCCTATGTCCATGTTTATGTCGATGTGGTGAAGAATGATCTTGATCGAGAGAAAAAGTTGATCACACTCTAACAACGGTACATGGGGCATTACCCTAATGATCTAAGAGCACCTACAAATGGACAAATTCAAGCACAAATTTGTTGGATTGCACCTAAATCTACATAATAACATTATAATAAATCATAGCTTTATTATACAATGAGAAATGAATAACAAAAATACATCTCATATGGAAAGTAAAGTTTCTATGTTTCCAAATACTAAAGATAATATCCACCCTACAAGCTTAACAAAGTTGGGTAAATTTGAATGAGAGGTAAGGCCAATATTCCAATAAAATCATATGTCATGAGAAGTGGTTGGGCCTAAAAGTCTTGAAAAAATCATGGATCCAATCCAAAGTCTCCTTGGCTCTAGTGCATAACCAAAAATGGTACTTGGCAATCTCATATTGCTCACAAAATGGACAATGGGCATTAAGAAGTTCCAAATGAGATAAATGAGAATCAAGTAAAAGACCTCGATAAAGAATACACTAGAAAAAATGACCCAACTTGGGCTCGAGAATAGTCGACCAAACAATCTAAAATCTATATAGTACTAAGTACCCAAAGAGGACTAGAGATGAAAATTATTATTTGATTGAGCTATCGTAGGGAGATAAGGTATAAGCCATATATATCCCTTGCAAGGTCTATATCTATGAAATGGTGTATTTAGATACCATTTTCAATCTTTCCATGAGGGCTCAAAATTTTAAACCCTAATTCCGTGACACATTCACCTAAGAAAAAATTAAATTTGTGACCTTTATCTACCATATTTTGATAATGATATGAGAATATATTTATGTTTGTAGCCATATCAAGTTGTACCATACACCTGTTATCCTCAAATTCAGCGTGCTCAATTCATGGGATAACCCCTACGAAACTTGTCCATTTCGTATCACAGGCCTCTAAGCATGTAAAATGATGTAAATCCTACTTGCCCTCATGTGTGGTCTAATCTCCCAAAAAGTCATTTCGAGCGATTACAATTTTTTTGTTTTTTGAAAATTTGCTAAAGGTTAAAATTGCAAAAAAAACTCTATTTTTAGAGTTAGCATTTTTCCTACATATGCAAGAGCATTATATTTCAGTGTCTTTGCATCTTTTTTGCAAAATGCATATTTATATGTAGTTGCGCTAATTTTCAACGCTACTGCACTCCTTTTCTCACACATTTCCAATGTTAAATGAAGTTTTAATGCGTTTAACTCAAAGCCTTTTTATCGGTTTTTAATCATTTTTAATTTCATTTTATTATGTTTTCACCCTATGGCTATGCATCCTTACCTCCTTGCTCATTTTGCAAATTGGGTTGAGTTTTTGTCAAGGATTTATTCGATTTCCTTCCCAAACTTTCGTGTTTTTCATCATTATTAGGGTTTTCAAGGTATACATTTTTATTCTTTATTTTTCTTCATATTCTTTTCTAGTTTCTATGATTTGTTTTTAGGTTTACAAGTGTGATTTGTACCCCCATTTTTCATTATTTAGGTTTTCTTTTTAAATGTCTCAGTGTGCATTTTTCTTCATAGCTTTAAAATCTTGTGTTTTGCACATTCACACATAGGTCGTTCAGGTTTTAAAGATCCCTAACAACTCTACTACAAAAATGTCTTGGAAACCTTGGATTCATTTTTCCTACGAACTATGGTTTTAACAATGATGTTGCTCGAGGTCTTTGTCTCGACTAACATCCTCATATGATGAAATGTAGGGTATGAATCCCATGTAGCATGCATTGTTAAAACCTTCCCATCATGCAAGTGTTGAAATGCACAAGACAACTGAGAGGGGGGTTGAATCAATTGTATCAAATTATTTACTTCTTAACTTAATCAATTCCACTATATCTTCAATCTATTATTAAGTGTGAACATGAAATGCAAATAACAGAAACACAACACCAAAGACACCAGATTTACTTGGAAAACCCTAATGAGGGAAAAATCATGGTGAGGATTAACTCATAGTATAGTAGTAATGCAATACCAGATACAAAAGACTCACTACCCAAATACAAAGGCTCGCTACCCAGATCAAGGGCTCACTGCCTTAGGACTCACTGTCTAGAAAGAGAGGCTCACTGCCTACAGAAAAATACAAAGAAATAGATAAAGATCCACCACTAGGAGTTCCACACACTTCACAACTTGATCAGAAGATTATAAATACAATGAAGTATTTTTGCCACAATTCTCTCTTCCACACTCTTCTTTTCACAGTTGTTCGCACACTCTTCTCTTGCTCGGATCGAATGATGGATGGATATGAAATTCGCTACAACTTAACTTGTATTTATACCATCTTCAACCTTGGGAAAATTCTCCAAGGTCGGCTATACAATTTCATTTACAAATTCAAACTAGGTCGGCTACTCAACATTCCCACGATGGATAAGAATGTGAGGGGACCATATACATATTTAATGTAGGACCCAAATAACATCTTGAAGCTCACACACACTTCCTCAAGTCAATGCAAAAGCCAAATGTAAGGTGTAGACACTGGGTCGGCCAAACCTAATGAAAACACCAATGATCTTTGAAGTACGCGCATCTCCAGCAAGATAAACACATGTGGATTGCTCAATACGCTTCACCAGTCATTTTACCATCTTTGTGGACAACTCAGATACATTTGCAACAACTTCAACAAACTTCATTCACAGTGAACACTTCACCAGTTCAATCGGGGCAACCAGCAAAAACACAGAGACTCTGGAGCGCAAACCACGGGAAATTTTGTCAAAACACATAAATCATCAGAAACAGTCATCTCCCAGATCCGCGAGATCTAAAACCAAATATCAGAAGACTGTGGAGCCAAAACATTTCTCCCAATCCACAAACAAATAGTTCTGGCAAACCAATTCACACACTGGTGAACATATCTTCTTCTCTTCATCAAACCAGAAGCTTAAACTTGGAATATACAATCTATTTAAGCTTATGAAGACACCTACAGATCCGCATAGGCATAGGATCAACACAGAAAGAATGTGGACCACAATATCGGAGCATGCTCAGAACACACTTCAACACAGCTTTCATTATTTCTCAAATTTTCTCAAAAGCACTTGGCAAAACCCAACTTACTCAACCTGTACAGTGTTGACATCAATGACAACACCATCAAACACATCCATACTTGCAACAAGAAGTTGGGTTTTGAGATCCGTCCCACATTTCCATTCCATCATTGTATTCAATATGTAAGTCAGGTTTCAAACTCCAACTTACATCCTCCATTCATTGCATTGTACAATGCAGGGTTTAAAACTTGCTTTACACATAACCATTACCATATGCATGAAACATGAAATACCATGAACATATGTATGGCGGGGTTTTTTCCTCACATTACATCCCTGTGTCGCCACTACTCACATTCATCTCATGTTTTAAAACTCGAGATGCATGTCCAAAAACCATTGCACTACCAAGTGTTGGTTGGGGTTTAAATTCTAACCTACACCCTTAACCCAAAAAACTTTGTATGCTCCATCTAAGTTTTTCTTTGTAAGAGCATCTTAATGTTGCACAAAGATGTAAGTCGAGGTTTAAACCCCGAATGACATGTTATTTTTCCTGACCATTAGTCTCCATTTAATAGTAGGATTTTTCTCCGTAGTTACACTTTGGCTTTTATCCTACCCCATGTAGGGGCAGAGTTTTTCTCCACCTTTACAACAAAACTAAAATACCATGCAGGAGCACATAATTTATGCACCTTTGCATACAAGTTGAAACGCCTCATGTAGGGGAGGAATTTTTCTGCGCCCTTGCATCTCAATTTCAAAAACACATGCAGAAGTTCAACTTTTTCCTGCCACTACACATAATCCTAAAATTTTCTCTAACACTGGGAAACATGAAATTTCTTTCTATAGTTGCTCCTACATGTTCTTTCATGGATTCATGTTCAATTTGTTAAACGATTAAAGTTGGTTTTCTTGCCATCATTCTAAGGCTATAGTTGCTCTGCAAATGTTCGATCCATCACAGGTAAAGAAAACCATGAAATACAAATATCAAGGATCCCTTTCAACAACCTTTGTTGCTTTGAATATCGATGAGATCAAAGACACGTGTAAATAGGCCATGTTGATATGTTCGAGTTTCTGGAAAGGAAAAAGAAGCAATGATTGGATGCAGGCATGTATGCGTTATGAAAAGCCATATTCAATTAGTGATTGCATTTTTAGTATCGACACATAATCTTGAGTTTGTACTTGTAGTAGCAGCTCATTATGATAAAGAAACTACAAGTTTTGAGGATGCGGATGTGAATACAGTACATTAGATTGGACGAAGATTTCTTCGGAAAGATATTCTAACGTTTGAGCATTGATGCATATGTTGACCTCACCATTGAACATGCATAGGCTCATTATGATGATAAACCAAAGAAGTGCAAAATAGAAATCAATACAAGGTGGCTAAAGAATCGAAGGCCAAATATTTCAAGATGTCCTAAGAGCTTTCCTCGCAATGATTTCATTGGAGAGGTAAATGACTCGATCACCCTTCTCGACATGATTAAGGGATTTCCCATGATTGAATTAAATTTTGGATTGATATTAAGGATAAATTTCTCTCGTGACTCTATCAAGTTGGTACATGTGTTTAGGTTGGTCCTTGGGTATTTTGTGGTAGTTTCCTTAGTTTATTCCTTAATTGTCAATCCAAGATTCATAAACTTGTAAAGGGTGTTGTGGCAATCTACCTAAGGGCTGAGACTAATGAACTAAGGGGGATGGATGCATTTAGAAATTAAATCGAGGTACACTTATTAATCTACAAACTTAATAAACTCTTATTTTTAATCACTTCCTTCTTATTTCAATACAACACACACTCTCTTGAATTCTCATTTAAACTCTTAAACTCAATATCTTAGAGTTACACCATAAACTCCTAATTCTGAACTTAGTTTGATTCTACTATTTCTGGTTCCTGGCAGAAATTATGACTAGAAGTGTGGTAGAAACTGTGATAGGATTTGCAATAGCAAAAAATATAACAAAATGAGTGATAACAGAGAATAAAGTATGTTTCCAGTCTGCACAAATCAAATCTTTAATCCTCAAATTACTAACAATCACATTAATGAGTAATGAAATCAATCTTGAAACCGAATTTAATGTAACTATAAATAATCAAATCTGCATACCAAAAACAAATTTAACGTGACTGTAAATAATTAAATTTGTGTACAAAAAAGAAACAAACTTTAAATCAAATCGCACACATTTAATTACCACACTAAAACTGAAAGTAGATCACCAATTGACGCAAAAAGTGGGCCCTACCTCCGTAGTCAATTGATGATAGAAATATTAATGTGTTCTTAATTCAACTCAACCACACATGCGTATGAGAAGTTTGGAATGATTTTGGAATAGTAGAATAACGTTGCATTATCATCTATATCTGAAGTCTTAAGTTTGCACATATTTATACTAAAACAAGCACCGATAGGTCTATATGGTTTGTTTGTGGCCTACTACCAACAAACCATTTAAGTTTGATAAAACAAAAAAACATATGAGTTCGATAAAACTAATTATGGTCGTTGGCTAAAAATATAAAATAGTCTTAATAAGTATTCTTTCAAAAATAGTCATAAACAAAAACAGATTGATCATCTCCTTGTCATGTCAACCATAGATTGTTAGCATTTCAAACGACATTGGTATTTTCTAATCGTCTTACTTTCCAATTACATTTTATCAAATACCCATACTTCTTGTGAAAAATAATGACATTAGGGTAGAAAAGATGAAGGAAAAAGGGAAACAAAAGGTGAAATTATTGGAACATTTTAACCCTCAACTTAAGATCTTTCATGTCCCAATGCAAGAAAGGAAAAATTATTGTAAGAGAGGGGGACCAACCACGTCAAGACCCTAGGTCACGGAGAGCCGAGAGCAAAGGGCTGCCCTAACTTATTTCACTTTAAAGGGATGTCTTGAAACAGGAGTCCAGAATGATGAGGACTATCATGTACATCAATCACTCTTCGGACCCAAAATCTAGGTTTAGGCTACACGATTTGGTTTTCGAGGTCAATACTATACGTCAGACAACTCTCTATCTGATGACATAAGTGTGGTTTTGGGACAACCACGCGACGTGTTGGCGTCTGTACGACTATAGGACATAAAGTACAATATGAACCGCCAGAAAACAAGTTAATGGCCTAGCTAAGCACTCCTAAATGAGCAAAATAGAACTATGAAGTAGGAAAGGTACAAACAAGAATGATCTCACCAAGCTGTCAGTTCACCAGCTAGCTCCAAATGCGCGTTCACCTACACACAAGAAAGGGGAAAATTGTTGGGGTTGTATAGGGGTCTGCCTTAGTCAGACCCTTGTTTTGGTGTTTTCACCTCCACGGACAGCCAAATAGCAATGACAAAGAAATATGCAATAAAGAAGTAAAGAAAGTAAAAATGCAATAAACACTATAAAATACTAAAGTGCTACTCAACCAAATCACAAAGGAGAGGAGTGAAACATTACCACCTCCACCCAAAAGCTCACTAGCCAGACAGACCCCAAGCCCACGCCGCTATGGCTTGCTTCACACTTGTTTTGTGGAGTTGACAGAGTGTTGTTGTTGCAATGGAGTGTTGAAGTGTTTTTTGCTAGTGAAGAGAATGATGGAAAATGCTTGAGAATATGAAAAGAAAGATGCCCCCAATTGTGAAGAGCTACTGAGAGGATTTGAAGAGATCAAATGGAGTGAGAATGAATGAAATTGAAGGAGAAAGTGGGAAGAATTTGCCATTTCCAAGGTCGGTTGGTTGAAGAGGGACATTACAAATTGACCCCTATCGAAAGTGTAATGCCTCTACCAACTTCAGACACAGGAATCCATTACGGACATTAGCGTGTCACGCGGATGTCTGCGCATTGCGCGCGCGTCCCTGACAAATATTCTCCCACCGACACAACAAACAAATGCCAAGTGGAAGGAATGTAGTTGGGTGATGTGGAATTTCTCCTTCGGATTTGGTTTTCCAAGGTGAGGATGTGTAAAAGGGGAATTTGCTTAAGGGGTGCAGATTCACTCCTATACATTTTTCCTCCACTTTAGCGAACACCAATACTGATGAGTGCTTTTGTAAAGTAGATCGAAGAGTGGGTAGGGTTAGAAGTGTATACCTGAATCGTCGAGGAAGCATAGCGCGATCTAGCGAGCTCGAAAGTGTAAGACAAAACAAAAGACTCCATAGCCCCGCAGAACTATGAAGCTGCACAAGGTACACCGAAGGCCCTCAGACCAATGATGGACAAATCCCGCAGGATGAAAGCATCTTACAAGCCCACAAACCTGTAAGGAGGCAGCCCCCAATATCTCTCACATGAAGGAAGCCCCATGAAGTATGTGCTTTACAGGCCTGGACCTGGAAGAAGGTATCCCCCAAGATCTCTCACATGAAGGAAACCCAGATGAAAGCGCCTTACAAGCCCACAGACCTCCAAGGAGGCGTCCCCCAAGATCTCTTTCAAGGAGGAGACTCTGCAGAGTCAAATTGGAAAGTGGATTTATAGGCGCACCTGTAAAGCGACATGTTTACCCGCAAATAAAGCATTTTGAAAACAAAGTGGCCATGCAGGCAGTCAAGTAGACAGTCATGTAGACCGTCGACAAATTAGAAATTTTTCAAAGGGGTCCCTTAGGAACCTAACGGGAAGAGGGGTCCACTCAAGGGACGTGTTGTTTGAAAGTGCAAAATAGATCAATTCATCATCAAGGAATCCTTTCAAAATATCTTCACTTCATCAAGGAATTTGAAAGGAAGAAAATGCCCCCTTGTGAAGGGAAGGTCAAAGTTGCTCCCACCTCGAAGGAAAGTTCTCAAGTTCTTTCTTTGTGAACCCATGATGAAGGAAACATGTTTTGTTAGGGGTCCAAGTCGAGAATGCGATGCTTGAAAAGGTTTTTAAAGATTCTCGAGAAAAGATTCGTTGACAACGAATGTGTTTTCTAGAAATCGGATTATCATAGAAACTGTTCACACATGAGAGGGACAACTCAAGAAAGGAAGAGAAAAAGATAAGAGAAGAGAGAAAGAGAAGTAATCACAAACAGAGGACACAAGGGGATTTGGTTTCGCGAGGTCAAATCTGCTCATGCTTATATAAATAGTAGGTAACCGTGGTGCAAGGAGAAAGATCGTCAATCTCCAACCAGATTAGGAAGAATGCACAGAAGACAAAGTAAAAATAAAAAATTGGGTCAACATGGAAGGGAAGCCTAAATGCCCCCAACACTTTGCATCATCCCCAATTTGCTGAAAATCAAGCACAAACATGGAAGAATGATGATATAGATAGAAGAAGTTTTATGACACAAAAATCACTCCTATATCCAAGCACCAACAAGGGTGACAAGGGTCATCTAGGAACACGTAGCATGAGTACAAGGGAACACATTACAACACACACACACATCTAATCTAAAGATAAAGAAGAGGCCTCCCCCTAACACTAATCGACCAAGAGGTCGTCCGCTTCCCATTCTAGATCATCATAAGGGGAAGGAGGACGAGCTTGCAGTGGTGGAATATTAAGGGGAGGAGCTTTCGACCCTCCTACGACAAGGGCCAAGGAGGAAGGCCCCTCAATGTCTTCTTCATTCGGCTCTTATAGAGCTATGGTCAACGACTTCGTGAAGATCACTGACAAGGTCAAAACTTCATCCAGAGAGTTAAACATGCACTTTACTGGAGTGTCATGTCGTACCTCAATGGACGGAGAGGACTACACCGAAGATTAACTGCTTGGCTCACCAAGTGATTCGAGAGTGATGAAAAACTCATGAGAAGTTAGGGTTGGCTCTATCACTAGAACGAAACAAGCTAGCATGGGACCACCTCTTAGAGAAGGTGGGCTCCTCTTATGCCCTCCATTAATAGAAGGGTCAACCTCTACCCTCGGCTTTGTCAGTGGCTAGGAACTCCCCACAGACAAGGTGAGAGGTGAAAGAGAAGAGGATGAGAAAACTACGGCAGACACCACCGAAGTATTCGACATGTCCATAGGTTTCAAGAAAGGTGGGATGTCCAGAAGAGACATCAACAAGATTAGCTCAACAAAAGCAGCAATGAACACCTGCACCTTTTTGGGGTCAGGTGCACTCACACTCACAACGAAAGCTAGAAGCGATACAAATCTTTATTGAACGAGAGTGGAGGGGAGGAGAGACAAGGACACAATAGGATGCCCTGAAGCAGTGGCAGTCATCTCCTCATCCTTCTTTTGTAAAGCGGCATGCTCAATCAGAAGAGCCTTTTGTCAGCACTTGTGCTCGCACACAAGGAAGTTTTTGCGACTTTTCAAGCTAGAGATCGTAGGTTGCGAAGGAGTGGAATACTCCTTCTCAGCCATGGGCGTGTCCACCACATTTGTTTCCAGTGGAGGGATAGGCTCCTGAACGGGATCAGGAGGAGCAAGTTGGGAAACAACAGGGGGAGTCGGCTCTAGTGCCTCGGCAGTGGGCCTCTTCCCGTTTACTGCTTTTGGAGCAAGAGCGGTAGGAGGCCGCAGAGGCCGAGACATAGAAGATTCCCCACAAGGGCCTTTCTTTCTACCATATAAGTAGTACTAGGGTCCAAGTGGTTTGGTAGGAAGATCATATATCTGAATCTTGGGTTTTCACCAAGTCAGAATCATCGGACTCAAAGGGTAAAACCCCAACATATTCATCCAGAACTCTTCTCTAAAAAGGAGAGTAGGAGAGCCATCCCAAGGATGAGGAAACCTCTCCTTTCCCTTTCAAGAAGGGGAGGCAGCTTGCTCCCGGGCTACCAGAAAGGTCAAATTCGGACTTCCTTTGCCCCTAGTCTTATACTTTACATAACTCATATAAAGTAGGTCCATTCTTGGAGGAAGCGGACCGACCGAGGCGAGCCAAAAGTGATCGAATGAATATCCCCCACGGGATACCAACGAATGGTACCTAGTGTGATGAACTATGTGCACAACACCTTCATTGGATAACTTTAAACATTTGTGAATGACAGAGGTGATTCCATTCATGGAAGCTAGCCAAGGTATGCCTAACTTCACTCTAAACAAATTCGACTTTGGAATAAAATCAAAGACTATGTCTACGACCCTAGGTCCAACTAGAATGGACAGAGTTATCGAACTGTAAGATTTAAAAGCAAGGACATCATGTGTACGGATGATGGACTTCGTTTCTTTATATTCCTCCTTTTGTAATGAGGTCAGCCACAATGTCTCCTTTGTAATGACATTCACTCAGCTCGTAGGGTCAATTAGGACTCTTGTCACAATGTTCCCATTGAGGCGAGTGGGAATGTAAAGGGATGAGGGATTATTATTTAAGGGCATATCCCGTGATGTGAATGTCACATCCGACGAGCCAGTCGTAGGCTGTGTAGAGGAAGTAATTGTAACCATATTAACATATGCTTCAGGTCGTGTGGTAGAATCAGAGGGATCGATAATCATGTTGGAAAAATGCGATGGAAACGGGTTCGTGTATATCTACAACTCACTATTCACTTTCACCACCGATTTTTTTGTATTTTACTTACTCCCATCAAGATGAATAGTACCATCCTCGATGTGATCTTGTATCTCATGATGCAGACACATACATCATTTGGTATCATGTCTGTTGACTCGATGATACTGACACAAATAATTTGCATAGTACCAACTAGGGTAAGGTTCCTTGAGAGGCTTAGGGTTCTCTAAGGTTATGATCTTATCCTTCAACAACCTTTGTAGAACGGAAGAATAATATTCTTCTAACTTTGTGAAATTTTTGTTGCATATGAGGCCGTTATCATTTGTAGCAGCTACTACATTCACAACAACCTTACCCTTTCCTGAGATCGATACAACAGATCTACCTTATGGAAGGGAACACGGAGAGGGTCCCCCGAATTCAACTACCATATGCTAATATTCTTGTAGCGCTATGCACAAATGTGCAAAAGAAGAGTATTTCATAAGGATGAACTTTTCCTGCCAAGGTCTTTGCAAGTTTCCTATGAATACCTGTTGCACATCAAAATTGGGCAGCATGTACGAAATTTGTGAGAAGAGTGCTTGATATCATGCTATGAAATCAGTAATCTTCTCATTATCCCCTTGCTTGCACCATATGAGATCCGAAAAGGTCATCTTCCATCTAATGTTGGCTTGGAACTTTTGGAGAAACTGATTTACAAGTTGATCGAATGAGAAAATAGAGTTGTTGAGCAAGGAACAATACCACTCGAGTGTTGTATCCTTAATAGATTGGGGGAATAATTTTGCCATCAATGCATCATGATGGAAGAGGTTTGTACACCGGGAATTAAAGGTAGACACATGCATTTGTGGGTCCCCTTTTCTTCCATACTTCTCGGATTTAGGAATCTCCATTCCTTGTGGGAAGGGAGTACTTAATATTGCTACCAACAATGGGCTATGTCAGAAGAAGGGTTGAAAGATAGGTTGGACAGAGGCTTGGGAGAGACTCACTAGCTGGCTTTGCATCTTTCCCATATTCTGAAGAAGGGTGTTCAAAATAGGATCATTAGATGACATAGGACTAGTGGGACTCCCTTTGGAACCACCACCAGAGCCACCTCTGAAACTGCCAATGTGGCCACCGTTGGAACCACTGTCAGAGCCACCACCATCAGTAGGGCCTCCACCAGAGCCACCCCCGCTTTTGAAGCCACCACCATAGCATCCACCAGCACCCCCCCCTGGTTGTTGAAGCTACTGCCACTACCAAAGCCCCCACCAATCAATCCACTGAAACCCCCACTATTAGAGGTGACAGGAGGGGTGAAACTGAAACCTAAGGGAATAATGTTTACTTTGATAGTTTCAGATCTCTCAAATTCAAGGGGATGCTAATCAAGGGGACTATGTTAGCCATGTACATGGACATGGGAGGCATTGACACTCCTAATTGTCTCTCATGTTCCTTGAAAGCGGACCCTTGTACAATGTTAGCATTGTTTGAAGGGGCACGTGCTTCAATCGAACTATAGAGGCTAGATAGGAGCTCTATACCTATTTAGTATTTTCCCACCATATATTTTATCTCGCTAATAACCTTAGCAGCCCTAGCGATCTTCGAGTCTTTCTCTAGGAGATTCTCCAAGTCTTCCAACCCCTTGCTAAGGGTAGAGATGTATTCTGAAGGAATGTGAACAACCTCATTCTCATCTACCGATGATGGTGTAGGAGATGCAGGGGTAGTGGGGACATGGTCAGTCTCATTGAAGAAGCCTACCTCGTCCCTCGACAACTGCTCCTAGGCAGAAAGACCAATCGCAGGTCTGGACAAAAGGCTTGTAGAGAAACTGGAAGTGACCTTCGTCTTCTCCATCAGAATTTGTTGTACACTTCTCCTAACAATATACCCGGAGGTCATGGACTAGGTTGTGATGCTCATAAAACTTCACAACACTCAGGGGCACAACGACCACAAGGTACAAGGGAAAAGCTTCAACACCAATGAATGGGCAGACGTTGGTTCACGTTAGGTTCACCAAAAATGTAAGAGAGGGGGACCAACCACGTCAAGGCCCCAGGTCACGAAAATCCGAGAGCAGAGGGTTGCCCTAACTTACCTCACTCTAAAGGGATGTCTTGAAACATGAGTCGAGAATGATGAGGACTATAATGTACTTCAATCAATCTTCAAACCCAAAATCTAGGTTTAGGCTAGGCGAGCTAGTTTTTGGGGTCAATACTATACCTCAAACAACTCTTTGTTTGAAGACGTAAGTGCAGTTTTGGGATGACAGCACGATGTGCTAGCGTCTCATAGCTGCACTAGAATCTGTACGGCCAAAGGACAGAAAGTACAATATGAACCGCCAGAAAACAAGCTGACGGTCTAGCTAAGCACTCCTAAATGAGAAAAATAGAACTATAAAGTAGGAAAGGTACAAATGAAGATGATCTCACCAAGGCGCCAGTTTGCAAGCTAGCTCCAAATGCACGTTCACCTACACACAAGAAAGAGGGGGAAATTGTTGGGGCTATAGAGAAAGTAAAAATGCAATAAACACTACAAAACAATAAAGTGTTACTCAACCAAATCACAAAGGAGAGGAGTGAAAGATTACCACCTCCACCCAAAAGCTCACTAGCCAATGGAGGAGAAAGCAGACTTGGCAAAGTCGCCATAGCCTCAACTGTGATGAAGGAGGTCTTGCAAGACCCCAAGCCCATGTTGTTATGGCTTGCTTCACACTTGCTTTGCGGAGTTGACAGAGTGTTGTTGCTGCAATGGAGTGTTCAAGTATTGTTTTCTAGTGAAGAGAATACTGGAAAATGCTTGAGAATGTGAAAAGAAAGATTCCCCCAGTCGTGAAGAGCTTCTAAGAGGATTTGAAGAGATCAAATGGAGTGAGAATGAATGATCTTGAAGGAGAAAGTGGGAAGAATCTACCATTTTCAGGGTCGGTTGGTCGAAGAGGGACATTACAAATCAACCCCAATCAAAAGTGTAACGCCTCTGCCAACTTCAGACGCAGGAATCTGTCAAGGATGTCAATGTGTCGTGTGGACATCTATGCGCCATGTGTGTATTCCTAACAAATTTTCTCCCATCGACACAACAAACAGATCCCAAGTGGAAGGAAGGCAGCTGGGTGATGTGGAATTTTTCCTTCAAATTTGGTTTTCTAAGGTAAGGATGTGTAAAAGGTGAATTTGCACAAGGGGTGAAAATTCACTGCTATACAATTACAAACCAAATTAACCTAGTTAATTTCTGAATGGTATTGAAAATTTTCGCAGAACTATTGTTATCGCAACTCTTCCATTTGTATTTCATGGTCATGGATAAGCATATACTCATCTTTGGAGATTGTTACCTATTCCAATTCTGCTTTAACTTTTGAATTTCATTTTCCTATAGCTAGGAGATGGAACTAGCTTGGTGAAGTTGTTTCTATAATTCTTTATTTTCCTCTTGTAAATTTTCAACTAAACTCTGTAATTCCTTGATTTATTTGAGGAAATTTTCATTTTCCTCAAATTATTCTTTTGCTTCTAATTCAACATTTGTTTCAGTCCATGTTTCCATCTTTGTGTCAAACTCTTATTCTCCTTGACCAAGAAAGTCTTCCTCATTGTTTTGTTTGGGTTCAACATATTCCACCATCATTAAATTCTCTGCACCAAATTTCTCAATGAGGGAAAGGGAATTCTTAGGCATGCCTTGTTTGTCTACATCAGTAATAATAGGGCTTATGGATACCCTTATCTCTTTTTCTCCATCTCGAGTCTCATTAACTTGCTCATCATCCAATTTTGTCTCCCCTTTGATAGTCAATTGTTCAAACCCTATTTGTATAACTGATACATTAATTCTTGTTTCCATATTAACTCCATTAAATTGTTCCTCATTAAATTCATGTATCACGGAAAGAGGATTCTCATGCTTGTCTTGCTCTTCTGCATCCATATCCCTTGCTTCCACATTAATCTTAGAAAACTTTTATTTTCCAATCTGGTTCAAGATTTCTTCAATTTCCACATCAATTTCATTATTATGATGCAATGAATCTCTTTCACTTATGTCTTCTATTTCTACATTAGTCTCACCAACCTGCCCTTCATCATTATGATGCAGTGGAGAGGGACCTTGTGATGCAGATGGAATATGGCCTTCTTCTTGCTCAGCTAAGGGTTCCTTTGTGGGAGACTCACTAGCAGTTAAATCTTTAGAGTTTTGATCAGGAATTGTTCTAGGAGTAAGACATGTTTTCATTTTTCTTCTTTTCCCTTTTCTTTCTTCCTGTCTCAAAGGTAGTTTTCCTTTTTTCCCTCCTGTGTTCCCTACTTTCTTTTCCCTATTTCTTTAGGACCTCAGATAAAATCTCAACATCTGAATCTAGGTCATCACTCTTCGGACTTCTCATATGATTGGCCACATTAACCAAGTCTTGTAGTCAACTGACAGGACTAGTGACAACCTGTTTACCTTTTTTGACACTAGGAGACTTATGACCTGATTCTTTTGAATATTCTTCAAATAGGGTTTGTTTTCTCCTAATTTCTTTACTAGATGACCCTGAGGCTTTAGAGGACTTACCATTGGAAGTGTTGGTTTCTTTAGTGTTCAAGAACTTTCTAGATGATTTCCTAGTGGTTTATTTATTTGAAGGATTTTCACTCAAGTTTATACTAGGCTCTTGATTTTCTTCAGGGCCTTCTTCAAGTGTGCCAATAATTCTTTCTTCCTCATCAGAATATTTGAAGGATGATTTACTCGAAGAGTCTTTAGAAGTGTCAAAATTGGTATCATCATTTAAGTTAACAAATGTATCCCAATCGCCTAGGGGAGAGAGCTTCTTAAGATCATCAATAATTAATAGCCGAATCAAGCCATGATGAGCTAATGAATTGATTAACCCTTTTTGAACAGCCTTACTCATACGATGCAGAGAGCAATGCAGGAAATAAGGTATATTTATTGTCCGATTCCACCTCAAATGTGACAACCTAAAATTTTGAGCATATACATAGACATACCTCCCCTCACATGTGATATACTGTATCACGAACTTGACTACACCATTCCAAATTCTAGGTAATGAACCCAATTTAGTCCCTTGGCCTTGTACCACCTCCACAGACTCACCCCGCCTTAGAAATGTTGTTTGTATGGGCTTTAAGTTTGTCACTTTCTTTGGGCCATTAGGAAAATATTTTTTACCAGTTAATGGAAAGCCTATAAAGTCGGATACCACCACAACAATGGTAGGAAATTGCAATCCTCTCATAGAAACCTTCTTGCCATGAAAACTCATAACGAATTCTTGGGAAACCCTCTTATCAAATCCCCTCAATCTCTTGAAATAAATGTCCCACTTAGCCTCCTTAAACACTGCATAAATTTATTTGTTCTCATGAGCCCGTAGCTCCTCCAATGAGTGGGGTTCATAACAGGGTCTCCTATCCTTTACCATGGTAAATATTTGCCAAGAACTGTGATAGTACTTTAGAGAGAATGGTTCCAATAGTGGCAAAAAAAAAAAAAATTGGAAAACAAGAGTGGTTTACCAAAATAGGGAAATATCATTTCAAATTTAGTAATCATGATGGGTAGAGATGGATTTATGGTGAAAGACGTGGGAAAGTACGGTGAAGATAGGTGAAAATTAAGTTGCTATAATGAAGCGGAGTGGTGGATGTCAAAGAAGTGACAGGTAAAATAAAATAATAATAAAGTAATCCAATAAGACAATCTTTCCCCCCAACTTAGCGATGAACTGTCCACGGGGCATGTCATGATTAGCCACAAGAAATAAATGCATTTAATAAATGTAAAAGAAAAATAGAACTCTCAAAAAGTACCAATACCAATACGAAGCGCAGGTCTTGTCATGGAGTACGGAGCTAAAGTGGCAACTTGAAATGCTAGAAGAAATCTACATCAATATGAGAAAATCCAAGTAAGATAGTGGGCACGTGAGAAAAGGACACGTGACTACCAATAGTGGAGAAGGCTGACGGAATGGAGGAGTCGTATTGTTGATGAAAGCTGAGATGTGGAAAATATAGCAAAGCAATGAAGTGGCAATACAACTAGAAACAACATGAATGCAAATGACTCCAGATAAAAACAAAGAGGAAGTTCTTGTCTAAAGAAAGCTAGTAACAACAGAAATCGGTGTCAAACACGGAAGCACCAATGGGGACAGATGGTCCTACCCGAGGAAAAATAGGAACAAATGTTTGTGAGAACCAAGAGACTTAACCAAGTTGGCGCAAATATGAATCAACAAGGAAGGTCGAGAGGATAATGGCACAAGAATATCGCTTTTCCTAACGCACCATAGAATTGGTAGCGATAGGAATATCGACCTCTAAAAATATTCTTGGCACAAAAGTGACAAGAGTTTTTTATTATTATTATTTTTAAAAATACATTTTGATAAGTACCTAAAAGGTACTTGAAGAGGCCACAGGAACTCTATCAAGGAGATAGGAGTTTTTTCGGCAACTTCGAGACAAAGTCCTCCCTAGAAATAGGCTTCTTGTACAACTTCAACCGATGACCATTGACAACTAGAGCCATATGGCTAGAATCCACAGTGTTAAGATTAACTACTCTGTTGTCGTAGACCATTTCAATTTCGTAAGGCTCGAGCCACCAAGTGTGGAACTTTCCCTTGAAATCTTGGAAACGGGAATCATACAAGAGCACTCAATCACCTAGTTGAAATGATCGTTGTCGAATGAAATGATCATGTCAGAGAGCACACTAATTTTGGACAATCTTTACATGGAAGAGTGCTTGTTGACAATGTTCATCTAATGAATGAAGTTGTGCAATTCATTCTTTTTGTGCATCAGTAAATTTCATACACAATTGGAGTACGGTATAAAGATTTTTCACCTCAAACTCAATAGGAAGAATAACTCTCTTACCATAGATAAGTTTGTAAGGTGTCAAACCAGTGGTGGTTTTACACATCATGCAGTAGACTCATGCTTCTTTAGGAAGTCTACGACCCAATCTTGTTTATGGAGGGCAACTTTCTTGGTAAGAATGTTCTCAAGTTCTTTGTTGGTAACTTCAACCTATCTGTTGGCCTAAGGATGATAAGGTGAATAATTGCAATGTTGGATCTCATACTCATGAACCAAAGTAGAAATGAGGTTGGATGTGAACTATGGACCTTGATCTGTGACTATCTCTTGCAGAACATCGAATCTGGTAAAAAACTCATAATAGAGGAAGTCAGCTACCTTGGTGTCCCTTACATGCTTCAAGGCCACAACTTCAACCCACTTGGTTACATAATTTGTGCACACAAGGATGTATCCCTTGTTCCTAGATGGTGGGTTGATAGGTCCAACAAAATCCAACCCCCATTTTTCAAAGGACTCAATGGATAGCTAAGGATGTAGGGGCATTTCATCTAAGGGCATGGGTTAGCCTATATGTTGACATTTATCACAGTGATGAACATAAAACTTATAATCCTTGTGGATTGTAGGCCAATAGTAGCTTGCAATTAAAAAAAATTGGGTTTTCGTTTGAGCAGCAAAATGCCCTCCGCATGGTTTTGTATGGCATGCGTGAAGTATGTTGAAGACATCATCTTCGAGTACACACCAATGCATGATGTTGTCAATGATAGTTCAAAAGAGAAACCCATTGATCCATGTGTAGTCACAACTGAGTCCAACCAATTTTCGATATTCCCTCATATAGAAATGAGGTGGGAACTTGCAAGTAACTATGTAATTCACATGTTAGTGTACCATGGACTTTTTGCTGATATAGCAAAGAGATGCTCATCTAGAAAGGCATCATCTATTGGAACTGGTTTACCATCTTGTTGTTGTAATCTAGACAAAAATTCTACAACCACATTCTCTCGACTAGGTTTGTCAAGTATAGTAATGCCAAATTCTTGAAGCAAAAGTAACCGTCTAATAACTCTATTGATTATTGTTATCTATTGGATTTGCACCCTATTGAATGTGAAATTCAACAATCCAGTGAAACATGGGAATGATCTCAAGGTGTGGGTACCTCAAACAAGACCAAACCTCCGGAGAAGGCCGACTTCCTCATGTATCAAAACAGAATTTAGATCATCCCAAAATGAAACTACTTAATGAGACAAAGCTTCATGAACGAGCAACCCTTTACACTGCTTAACATTTGGAGGTTGTTCTAGGTCTTGTGCTATCACACACATATCCTCTCGTTGAGTCGAGTCCTCGTCCTTGTCAACAAAACAAGGTAGCCCATCAAACCAAAGCATACCAGCCTCTTTTCCACCAAGTTCTTCATGTTCATTTGTCTCTTCTTGCTGGTTGGGAACACTTGATTGCAGGTCATCCAACTTTGAGAAGAACTGGTCTATGATATTTATGCATAAAATTTCATCAAATCCACCGTTGATTTCTAAAATTTCTTTATGACCGCTTTCTTGATCAGTCAAGTCAAGACTATTCTCACTTATCTTCTCATGAACCTGCTCATGAACCAACACTTCATGCAAATGGATCTTATTATTTTACTGCTCCAAGGCCTACTCAAGCTTATGAACTGGTTGCTCAGGTTTATCAAGACTATCAAATTCATTCACTTCTCTTATATGCCTTGATTCATCATTGTTAACCAAATTAGAAATAAAGACTTCAAGCTCGTCCCAAAATAGGTCTTCCTCATTATCTTTATGAACCCCTGATGAAAGAAGACTATTTTTTATTTCATTACAGCTCTCAACCAACTCTCCAGGTTCTTCAAAAGGTTCACTTTTGCACTCTTTCACTTGATTTAAAACCCCATTCCTAGTTTGTTGAGCTTCAATCAGCAACTCCTCACATCGTTTAGTCTCTTGGTGTTCAGAAATTATTGTTGTTGTGATCAGACTCACATCTTCATCAGATTGAATATAAGAAGATAAATCACCCATCCAAATTGTATGCTCATGTTGCTCAACCCCTTTAAATATTTCAGCATGCCATCTTGGTTGAACCATTAAAACACTTTCATCATCTTTTACCAAGCAAGGAAGTTGATTGGTTAAAACATTCAATTATTCATCTAGAAAAGTTTTTTCTCATTCAATCCTTTCATGTTCTATTCTCTCCAAGATGAGTGAGACATCTTGATTAATGGGTTGTTCTTCATCATCCTTCTGGACGTCAAAGCATGGTTTCACTTGAATGATTGGTGGAGGAATCTCGCATGGTAGGGAAGATGGCTCTTTCCAGCTTAGAATCGTAAAGGCAGAAGGCTTATTGGTAAGCTCAGCTTGACTTATAGGAAGAGGAGAAAGGTTTTGGAACCTAGGCTCTTGAAATGAAGGGAATCTCTTAAAACTTGGAATTTCAAGATTGGAAGATTAAGAATCTCACATTGTTTGACACTTGGAACTTCATACTTTGGAAGTACTTCCTCCTGAAACTGATCTGGCATGCAAAAAATTGATTGGGCTTCTTTTGCAAGCACCTCCCTTGCAAGCTCTTCCTCATATTATTGTTTTTGTGCCAACAACTGTTGTTCATGAAAATGGGCATTGTAAGACAACTCCTCCTGCTCTAAAGCATATTCTTGTTGCCTCTCTATCTCAACCAATTCCTTGGTCCAATCAAGCAAAATTCTCTTGATGTTTGCAAACTCAGTTTTCTCATTACTTTGGAACTGATTAAGATAAGGCTGCCCAGATGATTATGTAGGGTGCGTGGGTGGTAAGCATGTTGAACATGTTGATTATCTGTTGTTGGTAAATTGCTTGGACTAAAACCAGCATTGAGGTTGGCTTGAAATGATTGACAAGGTGTAAAGGCAATATTTTCATGAAATGGTGAATGGTACGACATATTTCCATAATACATTGACATGGTTTTTTATTCATAAGGCTAGAATTTAAGAAAAATCAAATTTGCTTCATAATAAATGAAACATACCAGCACTTAGATTGCAAGAACCAATAGAAATCTTCTTTCTGGAGCTGCCAAGTGTGTTGAACCTGCCTCCAAAACGCTGAAAACTACTATTGTACACACCAAACAACAGTAACATTAAGGACTAAACGAACTGAAAATCAGTTCATAGTCCCACCGGGCGTGCCAAAACTATTATCTACTAGATTTGCACCCTATTGAATGTGAAATTCAACAATCCAGTGAAACATGAGAATGATCCCAAGGTGTGGGTACCTCAAACGAGACCAAACCTCTGGAGAAAGCCAACTTCCTTTTTGTTGAATCACCTAAACTAAAGTTTTTGCAAAGAAAAGGGTTAGGAGGAAACGTGAAAATGAAACATTAACCCTAGGGTGATACACCAAATTTTTGTGACATGCATTATTGCATGACATACACAATGAGATCAGTAAAACAACTTTCTTCAAGACACAACTCACACCTTTCTCATGTTCATATATCAATATTTCATAGGAAGGTTTTAGTTTTTTTGCAGAATTAGAAGGAAAAATGAAGGTTCTCACAACTAATTACTGATTAACAGTATGACACAACCTACAACCTATACAAACCATGCATTTTCTATTCAGAGGTGGTAAAGATGAGACATACATTCAAGGATTAGAGTGTAAATCATAAAAATATACATCAATCACTTAGCTACACATAGTAAACAACGTTGAGAAGGTCAAAATCACTGTACTTAATTGAATCTCCAAGGTATAATGCCGCAACACATGCCTATAAGTAAGCTACAATACTTTGTCCTTTTCTCCAAAGGACTCAAAGAAGTCACAAAGCAGGAAAAAGAACAAGTCAGAATTGATTACAAATGAGTCACACAAGTGACTATATCCAACTCCAAAACAGTTGCTCCCAAAAATAAACTAGAAGCTTTTGAGCTCGTATGCCTCCAAAAAGCCTATTTTTTAGCAACTGAAACCTCCCTAAAAGAGCTCCAATATGTTTGAAAAGGTTAATTTTGACCAAATCTATCATAAAGCATGCAAAAATGCTCCAAGATGCTCCAAAATCCTTCAAAGTGATCAAACAACCTCCTATATTCTCTCCCAATGTTTGCAAACCTCCTTCAACCCCCCTATATGCTTGCCAAAAGCATCAAAGTTTAACCATATCTCCTTAATGTGTTTACAAGACATAACACCTTTTTATTTTGCATTTAAAATAACATTTTATAATTAAGTGATTTATAAATTATCACTTAATTAAAAAAAATTCACATTTAAAATCAATACAAAATAAAAAGGCTCTGCCATCATGAGTCAACATACATGAGTCAAAAGAAGAGATTTTTAAAAGTCTTAAAGACTCACTGCATACAAAGGAAAGGAATACCTTATGCCTAAATCTTTTGACCATGGTATATATTAGTTTCAATGCAAATTTTTAAAAGAAAGGTAAAAAAAAAACCTTTGTTGTTATCAGCCAAAAGATAGGGTTCCAAACCCTTAACACAAAACAATGCCAAAGCTTTGGAAAACATTTTATTTTGCTTATCGAGCTTCTAGAAGTTTGCTTTGACCGCCAAAATAGGGTTCTCAGCGAAGCTTTGGAGATATTTTCATGGCGGATTTTGAGGCTTCAAAGGATTTCTACTCCGATTTCTTGTGCAACAAAAAGGGTGGTAAGCTTCCCGTGAGAAATTTTTTTGCATTTTCTTTATTTTTTGTAGAAGGATATGCTCAAACTCAAGCCCATTTACAGGAATAATGAATACATTTTGCTATTCTCGCTTTTCTCCATTATTTCCATGCAAGCTTTATACATCTTTGTATTTCCTACAGAAAAACTCGAGCTCTTCTGCATTTGAAACTCTTACCATACATTTCTGAAGATGTACCTTCAATTTGCAAAAAAATAAAGTTTACAAATAACCGTAGGTCGTGGGTTTCTCCATTCATGTCGGTCACTATTGTTTTCATGCATATCTGTATATAGCTCACATTTTCTAAAAATTTTGTGCATTTTATTGGGTTTTAAAACCCCAAATGGTCGCGGCTATGGGTCATTTCTGAGTGTTTTTCATTTCAAATGACATCTTGTCCATTTGCTTGAAACCCAAATATTGTTATGCTATTCCAACTAGAAACCACAAGTCATTGGAGAAATACATGTAGCAACAGAAATAACACTATTTACCTTAAACAGAGTAAAAACACCTCTATCTCATTTTTCCTTCCTGTACAGTTTTGTAAGAAAACAACTCTACCCCCTGACTTGTTGAATGTCCATTAAAAAATCCCACCACTACCTTCTTGGAGTAACTGTGGCATTTTCCTTATAAAAACTATTGCATTTGCAGCCCATACACCTATCTATTGCCATTAAATGGAGACATCTTGATACCTGATCAATTGCATAAGAGTTGTCCTTCATAATAAACAGGTTGTCTTTACTTCATTTCATTGATGAATATGTTGCTCCATGTTTATGATCAGATGTTTGATACTCACTGTCACAAGTTATAATTACTTATTACGGTCACCCTTGATCTATAACTGCTTTGTTTCATTTATGTAAGCCCCTGAAAGATTTTGATAGGACATGGTGACCTGATAATATATGAATTAAAACAGTTAAAATTCATCAAGTAACTCACTAAGAGTTCCTACAAATGAGTCTTATAACATGTTTTTATTTACAAGGAGTATCACTATTAATGGAAGGTGATTCCCATTAATAACGATGCTTATCTTTGTCAATAAAAACATGATTAATGAGACCTATCAGCAAAGATTCAATGGTGATATAAAAATGCAATTATCCCTCTCTAATGAAAGCAGACGGTAGCACACTGGGCTCAACCCTTGAGGGAGCCACATTTTACCCCATGTGTCGTAATTTGATGAAACAAAACAACATCACTTTTCCTATATCTGCACAGGAAGCAAACAAGTTAGAAAAATATATGCATATGGAAGAGGTGTTTGATAATCTTGTTGTTTTCTTGACATTTAAAGTTTGTTTGCTTGTTTAATGCATTTGGAGATCAGTTTATATGTTCATGGGTGCTTGTACATGTAATGTGAGAGACCATTGCTCTAATAGCACTTAATCATTTTGATGCAAAAACTAGGAGCAAGGAGCTAAGGAGGACACAAGGCAGCTCGAGACAGAAATAGAAGCAAGGCAACTCATATTGAACCAGTCATTTAGGCAATGACTAGCCTCTTTCCTTATATGTGGATTCTATTTTATTTATCCATCAATGTATAAAATTTTCATCATTACATTGAATAGGTTAGTCTCATGGTTTGTGTGAGACAAATATGCACTTTCGTATCAATAAAGATTACTTTAGAAAGATTTGTGTAAATCCTTCCTATGTTACATGCAAATCCTTCCTATGTTACATGCAATTGTATAAATGCAATATTTTTTTAATGTAATCTCATAATCTTTGCTTATGCACCTGAATGTAATGTAGAAAAGATTAAGAAATGTACCTTTCTTTCAGTTTGTAACACTTATGGGTAACAGTTACAACAAGTTTATTCATTAAGAATCAAATTGCAGAATGACCAATATGAACAAACACTTTATATCCGGTAATATAATGACAAAATTTAATGATTTCATAAACAATAGCTAGAAAATCCTTTTTAGTTACTGTATAGTTTACCTCAGCTCTTCTGAAATTCTTCCTGATGTAGTAGATTGAGTAGAAAAGGTTATCTTCTTTTTTTCCAAGCATAGCTCTCATGGAACAGTCTGAGGCATTAGTATGAATTTGAAAAGGCAGTTCCTAATTTGGACCTCTAAGTACTGGTGTGGTTGCAAGCTTGGTCTTAATGGCTTCAAAGGCTTCTTGGCACTCTGGTGTCCAAGAAAAAATGACATATTTTGCTAACAAGGCAAACAAGGGAGAGGCAATCTTACTAAAATTTTGGACAAACCTCCTATAATACCCTACATGGCCTAGAAAGTTACGCAAATCCTTTTGGCAAGCGGTTGTAGGCAAGTCCTAAATTATTTGTATATTTTTGGGATCAACTTGAATACCCTTGGAAGAAATATAATGACCAAGTACTATCCCCTCTATCATAGGCATATGGCACTTTTCATAGCTTAATGATAAATTAGTATCTATACAAAGTTTAAGTACATTTTCTAAATGTGCTTTAGCCTCCTCATAAGTATTACCATGGACAATAAAATCATCCATATACACTTCAACACAATCATTTATAAGATCTACAAAAATACTCAAAACTGCCCTTTGAAAAGTGGTAGGGGCATTACATAAACAAAACAGCAAGACATTATAGGCAAAGGTTCCCCAAGGACAAGTAAAGGTAGTCTTTTCCTGGTCTTCAAGTGCTATGAGAATCTAGTTGTAGCCACTAAACCCATCTAGAAAAGATAAGAACTTTTTACCTACAAGAGTGTCCAACACTTGATCAATAAATGGTAATGGAAAATGATCTTTTTTAGTAGCTTTATTAAGTGCTTTATAATCAATACAAATTTTCCACTTACTATTCTTCTTAGGAACCACAACTAAAGGAGAGACCCACTAACTATCTCAATAGGATATATGAATCCAACATTTAACAGTTTTTGTAAATCCTCTTTAACTATTTGTCTCAAGACGGGGTTAAGTCGTCATTGTGGTTGCCTAACTAAACGACTGCCTTCTTCAATGTAAATATGGTGTTTGTAGGTGTCAGGATGAATGCCACGCATGTCTTGGTATTCCCAAGCAAATGCATCTTTATGAGTTCTAATCATGGAAATGAGTTCTTGGACTTTTTCAATACTTAAATGTGGTTTAATATTAAGTGTGTGACCAGGTAAAATTTCCATGGCCTCTAATTGCGTAGGTGAATTAATCGCTAGTACTTGTGAATTAGATGGTGTATTGCTAGAATTTCCAGAGAATAAGAATGAACTATACAGACAATTATGAGGTAGTAAATAATGCAATGTAACAAAGTGTTGAACAAATTGTGAGCTACCTACCAGTGGAAATTTTCCAAAAGGACAAGGAGTGTTTATACCTGAATGAATAACCATGCTTTCAAAGATTTCATTAGATGCATACCTATTTTGAAGAAAAATCACAAGAATATTATCTTTAGTAGGTTCTTCAATATCTAATACTTGATCAATTGTTAAGATTGGTAGTGACTCATCCAAATCAATATCAACCCATACTAGATCCTTCGTCTCCAACAAGGATTGTGCTGGTGGGTATAAAGTCAACTGTTTTGTGTGATCTCCATTAGAAATGACCATGTTTCCCGATCGACAATTGATGAATGCATCTACAGTCGCTAACCAAGGTCATCCCAAGATTAAGGGGTATCCCCCCAACTTAATTTTAGGCTGCAAAATCATAAAGTCAGGTGGGTATTCCCACGAATCAATAGAAAGGACTACGTCTTCAATCATACCCTCTAGTTTGACCAAGGATCATTTTGCCATTTGGAGAACTATGGGAGTAGGTCTAAGTCCCTTAAGTGATAATTTTTCTTTTGTTTCATTTGTCATAACATTAATTGCAGCGCCCAAATCAACAAGTGTATTAGGAATAATAACTTTACCGATGCACACCTTGATGATAAGACTCTCTAGATCTAAATACTTAGGAACGGTTATATGCCCAAGCATGAGGTCTGCTAGTTGTCCAATGACTTAGATGGTCTTCAAATCTTACTTCTTCTGCTTTCGAGTACATAAATCCTAAACTATTTTTGTATATATGGGTATATCCTTGATGGCTTGCAACAAAAGAATCTTAATGTTAACATTACGTAACTCATTGAAAAACTCAAATTTAGGTTAGGAGACTTCTTTTTGTATTGGTTTTGACTGAAATGGGTTGGGGAAGGGAGGTTCTTTTACTAGAGCCTCTTCAGATTCTTCATGAATTTCAATGATGGTGGGTCCCTGGAGAGCCTTTCCCGACCTTAATTGTACCCCATCTATTTCTACAGTATTAACAAGATTAGTAGAATAACTTGTTACCTCATTATTATACACGGGTTGTGTTGCCTTATTGTTGGGATTTGGATTTGGTTGAGTTGGCATTGGTGTGGGCTTTGGTGGTTGTGTTGGATTGGTTGGTTGAGTGGACGATGATGGTATGGGTGGAAGAAATTTTTGTGGTTGTTGATATGGGTTAATCATAGGAGGAGGTTGAAATTTTGATTGTTATGGATATGGTTGTGGGTATGGTGAAGGTTGTGGTGATTTTTTCCTCCATGCCTGTTGCCACGGCTGTGAAGCATACTAGTATTGCAAAACAATTAAGAGTAAGGTGGAGGTTGTTGCCAACCCCCATACCATTCAATTTGATTGGAAAAAGAGTTGTATTAGCTAAGTTTGGGAGCAAAATAATCGTTCGTCATCCTAGGATGTATTACTCTAGGTGGAAAAGGTTGCCTTGGGGCCATGTAGTAGAGAGGTTCATCTGAGTATTCAGTATTGGGTACACCTACGGGAAGAGGCCTTTAGGTATAAATTTTTTTGGATTCTTCTAAGGATGAAATATGTGTCCTATTATAAGGGCAATCCTCACTACTATGTCTCTTTCCACAAGTTGGACAGAATGTAGCCAAGACCTTTTCAGCTTCCTCTTGCTTTCTACAAGTATACAAAGTATCTATCTTTTTACCCATATGATTTAATAAATATGTTTTAAGATCTTCAAGTAAATTACCTATTTCACACTTTGTTATACCTGTTGCATTTTCTGAAGAAGAAAGCTTAATTGAATAACTCCTCCTCAAATGTTGAGACCTCGAGTAATTCCTACAATGTCACAAATATCATCAAATTTCAATTTAGAGACATTACCTTTTCCTATTAAGTTCAATGCATCCATAGTATCATCTCTTATTCCCCTAACAAACAACATTTTAATAGTATCAGGTGTTAGCCCTGATTTTCGTGATCATTGTAGGCTGAACATGAAGCTTTCGAGGTAATCTTCCACGGATTCATCTTCTTTTTGTGTCATGTGGAAAATCTCATCCCAAACCTCTTTTGTTTTACAATACTCCTGGTATTTTGTCAAAAATACTTCCTTCATGTCATCCCATGTTTAGATGTTTCTGAGGTTCATGAACTAGCATAAGGTTGTATCCTTCAACGTGGTTGGGAATAACTTGAGCTTCTATGCATTGCTCTAATAGTCATAATTGTGACACAACACATCAAACTCAAATAAGAACATATCAGAATCCTCAACAGAAAGCACGAAAAATGGGCAAAGTGGAATGGGGAATATTTTTCATAGGGGCATTCTCTTTGAGATGTGCAATTGGAGACTTAAAAGTGACTAGGTTATTGTGGGCTAATGCTCTCGCATTGTTATCATTGTTGTTGAGATCAACCATGACTTGAGATGCACAAGGGGTGAAGAAAGTTTTGAATGGCTTTTGGTTTCCTAAGGACGTACCACCTCTAGACTCATAAGATTCTTGGAATAAATTTGCAACTCTTTTATTCAATTCTTCGAAAGATTCTGGACGGGTACCAAAAGGGGTCTCAACGATGGTAGACTCGATAACATAATTTTCGATGTCTGGTTTGACTAATTCTTTCTCAAGTGATGTGTGCATGACTAATGGTTGTACTTTATTTTTCAAATTTTTTTGTCGCGAGCTACTTCCCTCAACAGATGGTTTTGCTTTGTTTTTAAACTTTTTGGGTTGTAAACTACTTATTTTCTCCTTCCTAATAAACCTCCCTCTACTATCTCTACTACAATTCATGCACCTATATGACTTACAACAACATAAATCAGGAGTATTAACCTTGACAAGGTTGACAATTGTGTAGGATTTCCTCGTGATGTACTGGTCCTAACTTAGTTTAGTAGGCTAACAAGCCTTTAACACTGATCCCCAACAAAGACACCAAAATTATTGGATTAAATTATAGATTGATATTAAGGATAAATTGCTCCCGTGACTCTATCAAGTTGGTACATGCGTTTAGGTTGGTCCTTGGGTATTTTGTGGTAGTTTCCTTAGTTTATTCCTTAATTTTCAATCTGGGAGTCGTAAACTTGTGAAGAGTGTTGTGGAAATCTACCTAAGGGTTGAGACTAATGAACTAAGGGGGATGGATACATTTAAAAATTAAATCAAGGCACACTTCTTAATCTACAAACTTAATAAACTCCTATTTTTAATCAATACCTTCTTATTTCAATACAACACACACACTCTTGAATTCTCATTAAACTCTTAAACTCAATATCTTAGAGTTACAACATAAAATCCTAATTCTAAACTAGGTTTGATTCTACTATTTTTGGTTGCTGGCAAAAATTGTGATAGGAAGTGTGCTAGAAACTACGACAATATTTGCAGTAGCAAAAATTATAACAAAAAGTGTGATAAAAAAGAATAAATTATGTTTCCAATCTACACAAATCAAATCTTTAATCCTCAAATTACTAACAAGCACATTAATGAGTAATGAAATCAATCTTGAAACCAAATTCAATGTAACTATAAATAATCAAATCTGCATACAAAAAACCAAATTAAACGTGACTATAAATAATTAAATTTGTGTATAGAAAAGAAACAAACTTTAAATCAAATTGCACACATTTAATTACCACAATAAACTAAAATTAGATCCCCAATTGATGCAAAGAGTGAGCCTTGCCTCCATGGTCGATTGATGATAGAAATATTAACATGTTCTTAATTCAACTTAGCCACAGATTTGTATGAGAAGTTTGGAATGATTTTGGAATAGTAGAATAACATTGCATTATCATCTATATCTGAAGTCTTAAGCTTGCACATATTTATACTAAAACAAGCACCAATTGGTCTATATGGTTTGTTTGTGGACTACTGCCAACAAACCATTTAAGTTCGTTAAAACAACAAAACATATGAGTTCAATAAAACTAGCAATGGCCACTGGCTAGAAATATAAAACAGTCTTAATAAGTATTCTTTCAAAAATAGTCATAAACAAAAAATGGATTGATCATCTCCTTGTTCACGCTCTCAACCACCTTAGCAACTTCCCAATTATTTCTCACCATGTCAGCCATAGATTAGTTAGCATTTCAACCGACATTGGCATTTTCTAATCGTTTTACTTTCCTATTACATTTTATCAAATACTCATACTTTTTATGACAAATAATGATAGGAGGGTAGAAAAGATAAAGGAAAAAGGGAAACAAAAGGTGAAATTATTGGAACATTTTAACCCCCATCAACCCATCTCTTCCACTTTTAGGAGTGGATGTACTTATATATTCATGTCATAAGGAAGAGGAAACAACAAATTTTCTAGGGTAAACAAATAAGTGATGCCATTCATGATCAGCTCACAAAGTTTTCCACTTCAATGAATTTTTATATGAATTCATACCTAGTCTAGGTTTTTGCATCAATGCGAACTTTCTAGTGTTAACATTAGAGGGTAACATAATACATGTTCCAATTTATTAATATTACTCATAACTGGCCCTGAATAAAATTATCCAAAATTTTAAGAGGGTCAATGATTCCTTCTTCGATTCATATCTATGCATGTTTGACAAAGAACTTGAGAAGAGGAATATAGTTTCAAATGAAGCATGAATAGTAGTCAATAAGGTTGGTTGTATGTTCCTACAACTCCCCACCTTTACATATATTTGAGTTGGGTGCTTCATCAAATACCCATAAGCTTCATCAAATACACATATATGATTCCAAGGTATTCGAGTGACAAGATCATACTCACGGAGTTGTGTAGGAAAATCATGGCAGTTCATAACAAACAAGCGAAATCACACAAGCCAAGATTTAAGTTCCTTCTTACAATCGGTAGGTACTCTATCACCACATCTCCCAAAGCTAAGGGTATGGAAGCAGAGATGTAGTGGGTCACAATTAAGACATACAGAAGGAGGCTTGACTTAGATTATAGAGGGATGAAATAAAATCTCAAGAAGATGTATACTCATGTGCATAGAGTGGAGGATATATGGGTTGATTGCAGGATAGAGGAAGACATGTAAGGAAGCTTGACTATTTTCAATTTACCTTAGAGCAGATTGTGAACTTGGATCTGGCTGACAACCTAGAAGACATGGAGGATGATGATGACATCCTAGATCCTTCTTATGAGAGGAATAATGTTGCTAAAGCCCATCTTCCTCCCATCCATTGGTCCAAAAATGAAATGACCTCCATCAGGGAAAGATTCCAGCCAATTCTTACTAACACCAATGTTTGGTTACAGGAGAGGGACATAAGATTGAAGTATTTTAATACTAGATCTAAAGAAGAAGAAATTGGGGGGTATGCTAGAAAACAGTAGAGATTAGAACAAAGAATAAGCATGATGTGCCAAGTACCAGTAAAACCCCTAAGCCTAAGTTCATTTTTACAGTGAAAGGGGGTAAGAGAAATTATTCAGAAGGGCCATCAACTCTCACAAAAGAAATAATAGCTCAAGATGAAGAACAAGGAGAGGAGGGTCCAGATGAAGAAGCAAAAGAGTCTCCAAATGATAATGCTCCAGAAGAATCTCATATTTCTTCTTCCCCTATCACTGCCACTTTGCCAAGTCCCACTCCTCTTTTTGTTTCAATTGAACAACCTTTTCCTTCTGCTACTATTATTTTTGCTACTATTTTTATGTTTCTCCTATCGTATCTTGTAGTGACCCTCCTGATGATATTTCTATTTCAGTTGTTTTGAGTTACTGTTAGCAGTTAGATGTTTGAGATTATGTTACTTTGATGCTTTATGTCATGATTTACATGACCACTTGTGAAACTCAGTTGATGACACACTTTACCTTATGATGTGATGTTTACTTTCATGAGATGACATTATTATGATGATCTATGATGCTCTGTTATATTCATGATGATACTATGATGTGGTTGATGTCAGATGTTATGTTTTACGTCAGTTCAGTGAAGGAGATGGTTTATCAATACTCATCCATGAGTGCCCTGCTACGCCGTGATTCTTCTTCACGGTGTGTTTTCATATATATATATATACATGTTGTTCATTTGATCATGCAGTGTGATGCAACTTCCAGGTACAGGCATCGACTCCACCTGCTTGTAAGGTCTGAGCGTGTCATGGCCCAATGGAATCATTGAAGGGGGATAGACTTGTCCTCTATCATGAACCATCGTTTTGAAAAGAACGAGTGTCTTTTGTCACCCTTATGTTATGTTGTTCATTTTTCATGCGTTCGTTGTTGTCACGTCGTATTTACTATGTTTTCATAATGATTTAGATTATTTAATGATTTAAGATAATGGTAATGTTGAGTTAATGATTAATTGAAATGTTTAAGTTGGAAAAGTTATTTTTAAATTATTGATGAATTAAAAGTGAAGTACTAAAATATCTTATTTGCAAAAGGTTAATTATTTGTAATTGATTTAATTGTGCAAGTTTGATGTTTTCGAAAAGTTCAAATAGTCAGTTGTGTTTCTTAATTTCAAAATATCTTTCTTAATGATTGTGTTTGAAACTTTAACTAATGGTTGATATGCATGCATAATGATGAGTTAAAGTATTGTTTACATTGTAAATTGAAAAGAGATATAACATAGGAAATTCATTCATTATAGAGAGGAATTTGATTTTTGAAAAAGAAATATATTGCTTTCAGGGGAAAAATATTGTGTGGGTATTTTGTTGGCGTTTTTATTGGAAAGTTGAAAATTGATGATTGGAAATGGTGTTCGCATTATGAAAGATTTGTGGATTGAATTGTTGAGAATTACGCTTCGTTGTTGCTCGTATCCGGGAAAGTGTTCTCATGTTTTTTCTCTTTTAGATTTCAAGTTTGTTTTGATGAAATCTTGTTAAACACTTGCTGTAAAACTTTGTCTGAAAATTTTTATGAAAAAATTGTCTTGAAATCATGCATGCATGAAAAGAGAACGTCAATGTCAGTATTGCTGGAATCCTACACAAATTAGAAAATTAAAATGTTATTATACAGAATTGTTTGAATAAATAAGAAGATTAGGAGAAAAGAAATTTAATGAGAAATTGGTCTGGTATTTCTCTTCTTTTCTTTCAAAGATCTCTGGAATTTTTTTTGTGTTAGTTTCGGCAAGTGCATTTGAAACCTTATTTACCTACGTATTATTGGATTGAGCCTTAATAGGGTATCCATGCTTTGTCGAATGTTAGCTTTTAGTTTCTTGTAGAATTTCACCTTTGAATAATCAATGATCTTCCTTTTTTTCCTTCAAACTTATCCACCCGCGTCAGTTGTTTGCTATGGTGTTTCATGTATTTGGCAATCATAGTTAAAGGAGATTTTATTAGTTAACCAAATCAATATACATGCATTTGTCAATCGGTTGAATAAATGCATGCATATTGAGGAATTCGAGGTCTGTAGACTTATTCTTCATTGTATACTTCTTTTGTTTATATGAAAACATATTTAAGACTCTCTGCTCTTGTTCCTTAGTATCAATCTACTCAGATGTTTGTATTCTACCCTTTGAGGGATCATGTTTACCTGGTCACGGGGATTTTGATTTTAATGTCTTTGTTCTGTGTATTTTTTTGTTTGTTGTATGCTATTTTGGTTTATACCTTTCACGATGCATGTGTCGAATCTCTCTCTCTCTCAGTCGCACCCTTAATTGATGGACTCTCTTTAATTTCCTTGATTTTATTGATCTTCACCTGTTTGTTTTTTAATGTGAATTTTGAGTTACTTGTTCTGTTGTCGCTTTGGTTTAACATTGTGTGGTCGGAGAGCATATCAACATAGTTTAGTTAGCTATTTCTTGACGAGCAGCTTCAGGTTATTTTGCATGCATGACAGTAGTCACTCAATCATAAAATGTTGCTTTATTGATGCATGCATGCTTCTTCAATCTCGCGTATTAATCTTTGATCTTTTCCACTTTTGGTGTGGCGTCGATCATTGCTCTTGGACACTGTCTTTCACCATGAATATGTCCTCATCCTCCTAAGACAACTATAGTTTTTATTGATTATCATTGCATGTTTTGTATCGTCCACCTCACATATGAGATCGCGGCCTTTGCAGTTAACTATACTTTCAAACTGAAAGTTTCCTTAACCTGGTGTTATTCCATTCTTGTCACGGTTTTATTAGTGACGTCTTATACTTTGAGTTGATTTACTATTTGTGAGGTAAGTAGAATACCTTCTTTGTACTTGTTATTCTTATTATAGGGAGGCAACTCTGAAATTTTATATAAATATACATTTATATTATATGTGTTGTCACTGAAAGTTCATGAATTGGTAATATCAACTACTATTATATATACATGTTGCCATGAATCTATTCTTAAGTATACTTAAATATGGACGTTAGAGCAATAGTTAAAATATATATATAAGTCCCTTTTGGATTTATAAAGTGGTTTATAATTACTTTCTTTGTAATTGCATTGATTATGATATGGTATGTTATTTAGAATGTAAATACATTAAATATGAAATGGCTTCTTAATCAAAATACAATGGCAATGTTAATATTGAAGATGTTGAATTTGTTTTTTATTATTTGTAATGAATATATTTATGTATTTGGATAATGGAATTTTAAATGCATAAGATCATCTTTTGTAAGATTGTGAATTTAGAAACGTTATTTTATGGATGAAACTATTGTCTTCTCGTACAATGAATTTAAGTGTTTTGAGTTAGCCATGTATAATTGGAAATCTTGAATGAGATTTATAAATTATGTTTAAATGGTATTCCTACTTAGATTTTATTCTTACTTCTTGTATTGAGGTATGGTGTCAGTGTATCATCTCCCAGAGGATCAGAATTGTCATTTATTGAGATGAAACATGATTTGTTATTATGGAGATTCTTTGTCTTGATTTCAAGTTGAAACGTGAACCATGCACATTATACCTTGTGTGATATTATTTTTGGATATCTTGAAGTCCAAGTTATGGAAGTGTGTGTTTGTGAAAGTTTTGGCCATGTATGTTTTGAGGTTCGTCTTGAGATATTTAATGTTATTATTTATTTCCGATGACCTTGAGTCTTTGTGTAAAGGAGTTTTTTGTTACATGCATGTTGGCCTTATGGTTTAGTCATTTTGAGAAGTTGTACTTTAGGAGGAGTGGCTTCCGTTAGGGGCCGGACCCGGAAGTGTTTGCAAGGGTAACCTATCAAAAGTTGGTAATTAAGTGAAAACTTTAATTAATGTACTGGGGGTTGGGTGGTCTTCATAATTAATTCAGATAATTTTTTGTCTCGCCTTGTTCTTTAACACTTGTTTAAGTTAAAGTGGGTTGAGAAGGCCTGGAATGGTGACTCGAACACTTTGTCTTCTCGAGAAGTGATTCGAAGCCACATAAGTTCGTATAGGGGTCGAAAGTCGTAAGAGGTTGCTAAGGTAACTTTGGTAGAGGGTCGGTAACCTAGGAAGGCTATCCAAGGTAACCTATTATGTTTTTGTGATGACACTCTTATGCTTGTACACTTGTTAGTTCTCATGTGTTGAGTTACTTGTGATTGTGAGTCGCCTCTGGGAGTATATCAATTGTCTTGTCATTGTGATGCCCTGTATGTCAACCATGTATTGTGTGGTGTTCTTCTTGTTGCTAGTTTGACTTGAGGACCTGTTCTATCTCCTAGCACGGGGGGTGGGCTTTCGATTTTCCACACGGTTGGGAGGAACGTGCCACATCTTCCATTGGGTCCCCTGCAGGTGATATTGTTCGAGACATGCTTGTTCTTGGAAGGATCCTGGATACGCATCGTTCACGGAGTTGTTCATTGGATGAGATCGTAGACGTGGTTGTCATCTGTTCTAGATCTTATTCTTTTTTGTACACACTCATGATGTTACATGAGGTTTCATTGTATTGTTACTTTTGATGTATCGAGATTGTCACAATCCCACTTATTGTAATCACTCTTGTAATACAACTTTTGGTGTAATGTAATCAATACATGACTATTCACGTGATTGAATATATATATATAGTTCTTGATGTGACATGATGTTTATTTACTTTAGTAGTGTTGTTGTGGGACCCGAGAACATTCATGTTAGGTTATTATCATATGTTGTTATTAATGTTTTAAAAAAATATATATTCGGTTGTTTAGTGTTAATGACATGACGCTCCCTAGGTTCCACGATGAGGCGTTACATATCTATTCAATCTATTCATTCATCCCCAACTTTGGGGTCTATTTTTGAGAGTCTTAGGAATAACTTTCAAAAAAAAATTGGCTCCTCACCTATTTTTTCAAGTCTATCTTCTCCTTATTTTGATGTGTCCACTTGGCTTGGTAGACTATTTATAAAATTTGATTCGCAATTTTCTCTCTTGATTACATTTTTATTTTCGAGAGCGTATTTTTTGAGCTTGTTATTATGTATTGTCAAGCCATCAATCAATTCAAAAAAATGACAATTGTTAAGTCCTCTATATTATTTCCTCCCAAAACTTTTGTTTTATATGCCTTAATATTTATCTAAAAAATCCAGATACCCTATTTTGGGAAGAATTTATTTTATTTTGTTCTTTCTTTAGCTTTTACATTAGATTTTATTTGTTTCTTCTTTGCTTCTCTATTTTATTTTCCCATAATTCTAATTTTTCTTTCTATTGGTTCAATTTAAATTTTAATATATTTGTTAAGAAATTGGATTCCACCATTTTTTTTGTAATCTTTATGAATTAACTTTTTTATTATCATGTTTCTTTATGCCTTCATCTAACCTTTTCTTTAGTTCATTCAGTTCCACCTATGTTCCTTCCTTCTATTTGTGTGGAGATGTAGAGGCAAATATTTGTATCCATTCTCTAATTTATTGTTCTTATTATTTGTTTCTTTCCTCTTTTCTTTCTCATTTTCTAGGTCTTCCTATAATATTTTTATTTGATTTTGCAACCTATTTTTATCTTTATCTTTTTTTAGAAATAATGTGTACACCACTTTGTTGTTTCCTTTTTAATACATTAATTTTGTCCTATTTTTTCATTCCAAAAAAATCCATTTGGATATTGCTCACCTCATAGTCAATGTGATGCATTTGATGATTTGGTTTATTTTGAATGTTAGGCACAAAAAATATGTAATCCATGGTTTCCATATTTGGTTCATATGTGAGAAATACCATGGTTGTTGCAATTTCTAAAGTTACAATATGTATACTCTCTAGCACTTGCTTGTTATATTCTTTATACTTTTTATTTTCTTTTTAAACTCATCTTTGTAGTCAAAACCAAGGACTACTAACACAATTGAATGCTTGAATGATGAAATAGTACTTGCAATTTGAGGATTAGACATTCTTGTCCCAGTCACGCTAACAACTAGAGGGGTTCCTTGTGAAAATAATTCCTTTGAGGTGGAAATGGAGGTAGTTGGAGTGAAAGCTTTTGTTGTCATAATGTTTTGCTTCTTCAAAATGCCTTGATCACTAAGTGTTTGTACAATATCTTTTATTGTTGGCCTCTTGTGAGTAGTTTATTGTTGTAGCACTTGTTGGGAACTACTAGTACTCATACCATCACCACCAATACCACTAGATTCTCCACCATGTCCTTCACAAATTGAATGAATATCTTGAAATTTTGAAAACCCTTTTAGTATTGGTTATGATTGTATCTAAATGTGAGGATGTGAAGTTGCAGAAAATTAAAATATACCATTTTTCCTTGTATGACATTGGGTATTTTTATCAGATCAAATGCCTCAAAAACCACTATGTTTTCTAAGGTCTACCTATGTTACTACCCAAAGACTACATTGTCCTTTTAACCCCAAACCACTACCTTAATAACACAATTTTTCAACTATGAATACCCCTAAAGTATATGTTTGTTTTGTGGTCTCACTCAAACCAAGCTTGTTAAATATTTTACACTAGAGATCCAAGGGTTGGTTTTTTGGTTCCCTATTATCATCAAAATTAGCATTGGTTGCTTCAGAAAGATGCTCTATATTCTACAAAATGTTAAATTCTTGATCTTTTGAGATCTCTTAAAAAAAATTAGTAGCTTTTGGATCACCTAAACCCTTCCTCATAGACCAAACAACATTCATTTTTAATGTCTACCCTACCTTTGTACAAGCTAATCTTAGAGACTCTAGTTTTTTTTTTTGTAATAGATGGTTTAGCAACTCTTTGATAACAATTTTTGTGCCTCTTTATTGAAGTCTCTACTTCTTTCTATCAGTGTAATGTCATTATTTCTACTAACAATTGTTCAAAATAAATACCTTTCTTGGTAACAATTTCCTCGATTAATTTTTTGACCTCAACCCAAGAATTCTTGTTTTTCAATTTTTGTAGCAAGGGTTTACTTTGATATTGAATTATATTTCTAGTGTTCTTATTGACCACAAATATTTTTTTACACATGATGTGAAAATCACCATCAAACACAACCCTCCATATAAAAAAGGAAACAAAGAAAATATTTTATTCTTTTATTGACTAACAAAGTATAGCCGGTCTATATTTTCCATCTCTCATATATATTTCAATGCAAAAACCCTCTCTATCACATATATTAGAATTTCGTAGGGATATAATCCTAATCCATAAAGTCTTAGCACATTATATTCTTCCATGAAGTACTATTCAACCAATTGTATTTTTTATCCTAGTTGAATGCAATTTTCTACAAAACTCGAGAAATCTAGGCATTGTAGTATTTATAATTTCTTCATACAATGGAGCCAAAAAATAGTCTACCAGATTATTGTAGTTCCTTCAATTATTATGCATATTTAACTTAGGGGTCCACTCATGTATTGAATTGACCTTCTTACCTCGTCATTTGTATAGGGTTGAATCTAAAGCTTGTTGTCCACAAATTTTTGACCAAATTTCACTATAAATAAATAGCACAAGTAGGTTATGAATTTAAATTTCTTAGTGTTGGAAATGAGAGTGAAACCTATTTTAATCATTAATTATTATGTTTTCATGGATTTTACAACATGTTCAATAAATCTATATTTAATAGGTGGATTAACATAATGGATATTATATACCATTTCAAAGAGGCTTTCACCCACTTCCCTATTACTATCTAATCCAAGGAAAAATACTGGAATGGAAATAGTATCATAAGCCCATTGTCTAAAAATGTCAATTTTATAAGGAGGAGTATGATTGTGTAGGAATGCATGACCATCCACTACTATTTTTTGAGAAAACTAATTGTGGGCATTTAAGGTTCTACTTCATAATCAATTGCAAGTGTTTCTAGGTTAATGTGGACATCTTCAAAATCTTCTACTAGAAACCCCAACACATTTCCAAATTCTTTTGTAGTAATGAGTAATATTACTTCCTAGCTATCTTTTCTAAGAATTACTTTTCTATTATTATCATAATTTTAGGTGTTGACCATGATAAATTTTATCTAAGGGAAAACCTAAAGTAACACCATTAGTCCCAATCAAACAAGGTCCACAATACAATGATACTATTAATTGGTAATTTTTTATTTTTGTTAGTTTGCATTTCCTTTATAGCCTTACCCTCACATATAGATCTATATGTTATAATATAATCCTACCATAGATTGCAGGATCATAAATATCATGGTATTAATTTTTGAAACTTGGGGTTTTAAGCATCCAACATAGTCTACTTTATATTTTCATTGTCTTTCCTAATCTTTCAATTGGTAGTGTTGGTAGACATACTTGTAAACCCTCAACCCTAAACCCAAAAAAAAAACTATAGGCTTATAATGATAATAGAGAAATCAATGGAATGTAGGATTTATGACTTTCACTTACTAAAAATTTAAAAAGGTGAATAAAATTATTAGCTTAGATTGAATTTGTTGCATCCCACAATCTCTTTGGTGCACTACAATCTTCCCAACACTAGTCCCTCTTGCTTCAAATAGTATGACTTAACTTCTTTTCATATTCTTATTTTACATTTCTCAAATACAAATTTGGATGAAACGTGTTACCACTTAACTCCACAATTATTACATGACAATATTGTGCTGCCACTTCAAACGAATTTTAATGATGGTTTGCACGTATATACATCCAATTAATAAAATATAAAATATTGATATTTGTAAATCTAACGAATATAGGGTGATTTCAGAGGATTAAATTTAGTAGTCTAGTGCTTTGAACAATTTATTCCAAAATTCAACTACATACATCCATCAAACGTTCATCGAATGGTCAAATATTTTTATACATTATTTCTCATTTTTTAAAGATATATTATTATGTTATATGAAATGATAATCTTTATTACAGTTATTTTAATTATTTTATATCATATTTCATATTTACAGAGTAAAAAATCTAATTACTCTCCATGAAAGATATATTATTACTATAAGTGTTGGTATAAAATACTCTACACCATGCAATATTTGGCTGAAGGTTATAGCCACCCAAGATCTAGGAACTTCATTAAAGCACAAGAGAGATAATCTATGAGAGAAGAATGTTATTCTATCAAATGATACAAATGATAAATTATGATGAAATAATTCATCAAAGTATTATGATTGGTGTTTCAATGTTACATGACTCTTGGTTATATGGCCAAGGTGAGATATAGGATTGAACATGATTATGACAAGTGTATTAGTCCTACGTCATGAAATAACTAACTCAAATAATATTAAATGAATTAGGACACAAGAATTAAATAAAATTCAATAAGATAAGATATGCTAAGATCTTATCTAGACAACTAAGACTTCTAGAAAACACACCTAGGACCTAAGTAAACTTAACATGTAAATAGGACACTAATGAACTAGTTAGGTAAAACAACTATTTATACCAACACCCCCCCCCCCCCTTAAGTGAAAATTAGGAAGTATATTAGTATGCAAATGATACAAGGGTGGTTCTTGGCTACGAGGCCATATTAGGAACCCATATACAAATACAATCTCTCACAAACAAAGAGAAGGACAAAAATCAATGGGACAAAAATCCTCCCCAAAAGAGAGATAAAAAATATATTCTTAATAAAGAATGAGGGACAAAACCCCATGGGAGGAAAAATACCTCCCAAAAAGAGAGAAGAAGAGAGAGCATGCAGCCTCTGGACTCAATGTAGAGTGTCCTATAATGATCATATATGCTCAACATTGAATGTTGAAGATGATCCAAAAATGGTAAAAAATATTCCTCCCCTTAGGAAGAAACAAAACCAAGATGGTATGCAGGATGTCTTCCCATTCCTAAAAGGAATATGAGGGAATAAATATGATGTGTTATGTCTATAAAGAATGCTAAAGTGTCTCCATGTCGATATTGAAAGTTTTCACCCTCCAAACAGGAATTATGGGCCACATTGTAGAAGAAGACAATCTAAAATCTCTTAGAAATGATTGTAGAACATAATATAAAGATAAAGATACCTCCTATATAGATAAAGAAGCCTCCTCCAAATTTTATTCAAAATAATGCACACTCATGTCAAATTGAGAAGAATGGTCATGTAGAGAATGAGAAAGAGGGTTAGAGTGTTCCCTCACAACAACTAAAGGAGAATCTTCATCAAAGAGAAGATGAACTAAATAAACGGTATCTCCCAAATCTAAAATATGGGACTCACAAAACAAACTAGCTATCTATGTCAAGCACTCATCCCGATTAGCCATCTTTGGAAGATGATGCATGTCTTGTTGCACTAAATCACAAAGAACCAAATCTATGGTAACACAAGAATGGTTAGGTACAACAATAGATTAGGGGCATGCAATATCAACACGTGTCACTTGATCTTCAATGAATGAAAGAATACTAAGATTCAAATGACCATACTAAATCTCTTCAAAAATGTCCACACAAGATGCCTCAATGTGAACATCTACCGAATCAATAGAAGAAAAAATTTAGAAGGTGTATATTTGAGATTGGTGATCAACCTCCCTAACTACAACTATATCTTTGCTATGAAAATCCTAGATTATGATTGAATTGGGTGTGAACTCAACACTCCTACTTACTCCACCATGTGTGATCTAATAGATAGAAAGGATATTGGTTGACAATGAAGGCACACAAAGAACATCATAGAATTTTTTTTCATCCATGTCAATGGATCCCTTCCCACAAGCATGTATATATGTGTTGTTAGCCATCAGGATGTGTGTTGATGAACAAGACTCAAATGAAGTGAACATACTCTTTGATGAAGCCATGTGATGTTAGGCTCTTAAATCAAGTATCTACCTCTCTGATTCATAACCTACAACTAAAACAAGTTCTTTCCCCTTATGTCTATCAGAATTTTATGAAGAAGAAGAAGATAAACCCTTTGATTTTGAAGGAACTTTGATTTGAAGCTTCTTAAGAAGGTTCCTCAGCTCATCAATTGGTTTTGAATAAAATTGGTGTTCATCATGCCTCGCTTTCTTGCAATATGCACATGTAGGCTTCTCCTTCTTAGATGATTCCCATTTTGAGGGAGAGGATTCAAATTTTATATGTTTCTTTCTCTTTTTCTTTTGTTTCTTATCAATATTCCCTAATTATTTTTGTACCTTTGACTCACTAGCCAACAATTCTTGTGACTTAGAAGACTTGATTAGACCCATATGATTTAATTGTACTTCCTCTTCGATTAGGAGATTTGAAAATTAATCAAATATAGTATCAACATATATGCTCTTATAGAAATTTGATGGGTATGAAAGCTATAAACAAACACTAAATACTTAAGACCAAGCTTGTATAACACATTCAGAATCAATTGTAAATCCTCTTTATCAATATTGTAATCTTTCAGTTATGTTCTTAGTTGTTTAATCTTGGAGATGTAGTCTTAGATATGGTAAAAAAAATTAGGATAAAGATTCATCAAATCGTTATCAATTTGATATCCCCTAATCTTATCAGTTTTACCATATAATTTCTCAAAATTCTCCCAAGTCTCTCTAGGTTTTTTACATGATTCAACATAAAATTGCAAATCAAATGAGACTAATGAACATAAGCAGCCAAGTGTTTTCTCGAGATCTATAACGCCCCGCCACGCAAACCTCATAGGACAACTACAATAAATACAGAATAATTTGTTTTTGAAAGTAACAATTACACAATGCAACATATAAACATTTATACAACATAGATATAACATAAAGTATTACCCTGATCCTATGGGGTACATGGTGCGTTACTTGAATGAACCCAAAAATTAACGATAAACAATACTAACTAAAGCAGAAGAAAGAAACGAGAATGAAACATGATATAAGTATGACAAGAATAAGATATAAACTCACAAACATAATTCGCATATTATTATATTCAACTTCAGAGTTCAAATTACAAATGTGGAATATATTTCCACAAATACAACACAATATAAAATCAAAGTTACATTACAAGGCCACTTCCCTTATAGCATTGGGAAGGGTAAAATCATAATACAAAAGTACAATAATGAAAAGAACTCTTCAAGAAGGAATCTTCTTTGTACGAGCTCTGAGGTCACTGCAACTGCATCCACACCATGATCACCACTGGGGACCCAATGGGTGCATTGCACATTTCCACCCGACCGTGTGAACCCAAAGGAACACCCCCCGTGCAAGGAGTCAATAAGAAAGAACCCTCGGCCACAAACTCAAACATAAAGGACTCACATCACAAGACTCAAACCCACAAAACAACATAAACATCAACAGTATATAAACAACTAAAACAACTCTAGAGGCACAAGAATAAGGGAAACAAAGGGGCACAATGGGAGAGTGTCATCACATGGCCTTGCATGGATTAACCAGGCTACCTAACATTAGGAACCGACTCCAACTCTATGGATTAACAAGGCTACCTAACACTAGGAACCGCCTCCATCTATGGTTAACCAGGAAGTCTATCTCAAGGCACGACCCCATAGGGTGACTCATGCGGAGCCACTTACCTTTCACGGAGACAAGGTAGTGACCTTACCAACCAGGTCTTCCCACCCGTCCTTAGCCTTTGAGATCATTAACGGCAAGGGTGAGGTGTATATTTTTATCTTATTATGTGATAACTATCCTAACCCACTTGGTAAATTAATTAGGTTTTCACTTAATTAGGGAAACTCTTTCAAGGGTGACCACTTGTACACTGGCCCCAAGAAGAGCCACTCTCCTCTATGGTTTCCCTAAAACCAAAACCAAGAAACGGGTACCACAATGTTCAACCGAAAGAATCATAACTCACAACAAGGTACCACCCACAAATTCCCACATGGTATCAACATGAACCAAAAAGATGCAACCATAGAAAAGCATTCACACCTTCCCTAACCTCTGGAGATAACACTAAATCCACACAAGACACACTAAGCTATCACATTCAATTAATTAACACCACATCATTAACTATAAGGCATTTAAATAATAAATCATCAAAGTCTCATTCAAATAACCATCTTCATCTATTAATGTCAAAATAAGGAAATTCACTAATATTTCTATTGAACCCAAAAACAATATTCAATTTAATAAATATCTTCCTACATTTAAATAATTCACTACTTAAATATCTAAGTTAACAAACTTGCTAAAAAACTGATTTAAGAACAGCAGTGACAATTCCATTATTTGTTTAAACATAATAATATAGAATTTTTAAAAATTAAAGATACTACTTAATTTATCAAAAACCAATTATAAATCATTTACTAATTTAAATTTTCAACTATATTTTATTTTTTGATTTTAATTCTTTTCCACACAGAATATTCTAAATTCTGATTTTTCTAAGATAATGGAAATCTAATCTTTATTTTAAAAATTAGTCAAAGTAAAAAGCAGATATAAAATATTAATCTACTAAGTCCAAAATCTGATTATAATATTTATTTATTTTAAACAACTATTCTGAAGTAAGTTTGACTGGAAAGTAATGAAATCAAATTCCACAATAATATTTAAAATACAATTATTTTATATTTTTTTCTAGAGAATAACTTATTTTTACTTTTCATTATTTGCTCACATTTCTTGTCTATACACTATATATATATATATATATATATATATATATATATATATATATATATATATTGGAATAAATATATATCAATACATCTAATGTTGTTGAAGATCAAAACTTAGTAATAAAAGAATATACCAATTTACAGAGTATATATATACACATACATATATGCATATATATAAACTTCTAATCAATATAATTTCAATATTAAATCTGCCACATGTTATAATAAACATAACACACACACACACACACACACACACACACATATATATATTATATTATATTTTAATAAACAGTTGCATTAAAAATCGAAACCACATTATATATTGATAACAGGCAGCAGAGAAACAAAAAATACAGGCCCAAAAAAGAGATAACCACTTCAACGCCAGCCAATAAATTTTAATGCCATAAAACTACAGATATATATATAGATATATTTATTATTTTTTTTTAAACATTAGAATTATCACAGAATAAATTGGGCATAGCCCCAATAACCAAAATCCTTCAGACAAAGATAGACGAAATGGATAAGGGAAGGAGAGGATTCTCATATCAATACAAAAATTACAAAGATTTAAAATTGGGAAGATTCCAGAGACAGAGGGAATCGAGATTTCAACCAAAACTCCAAAATAAAATACAAAGAGGAAAAGGGAAATCTATAGGCAAGTAATTAAAAATTGCAGAGGAAGAGGATTTTCCCAAACACGCACAAAAAACACATTTTCTTTTCTTCTTTTTTTAAAACAAATTTACAGAGATCAAAATATAAAATTTGAATTACTCGGAGTCCTATGCAAAGCTTGATTCGAGGATGAGTTACGCAATTCCAGCCAGATGAAATCTTCGAAAACCAAAGATTCGAACCCTAGCAACAACAGATTCGAGAACAAAATCAAGTGCAAGCCAAAATCAAATCTTCTCAGATCAAATCGACAAAAAACCACACAAATTAACTAATTCCTCAAAGAAAAAAAATTCAACAATTTTTGAGTTGAGACTTTTTTCATTTTTCATTTTCTCCCTCTTGCTTTTTCGAAAAAGCAATATTTGGAAATATACTTTTTCCAAAAAAACCAAATCAGAAGTTGTCATAGATTTTCTGACAACTGTCCCATGCAAATTCCACTTAACACCCAATTCTGCCATTTTCCAATTTTGGAAGAGAATCTTCCATAATTAATTACACCAAAATATGCCTTTTTTAAATATCTTAATTTTATTTTAATAACATTAGCTTTTTTGAAAAATAAACAATTAATGAATAATAATTTTAAACAACATTTCACTAATTATAATTGAAGTTTAAAATTTATTTTATTAAATCACCTTTTTCTAATAAGACAAATATGATAATGATTTCCTTAACTTTATTTCTTTTAAAATAATCCATAATAATTTCTCTAACTATATTATTTAATTTAATGATTTAAATTAAAGGTTAGCTTCACATTTTAAAATAACAATAAAAGTGCTAATGTACACCATAATATTCCAAAGTATTAATATCATAAGCAACATTGAACTTTTAATTAATTTAATATTTTGCACCATAGACTAGTATTTAATTTAAATCATAGAGCACTAGACCAAGCCATATACGCAACTTATAAAACTCATGAAATAAAATGACTTAATTTAAAACCATACCCACACGAACGAAGTATGGACACGACACGAAAAACCACTGGACCAACAACTGACATAGACGGGGGTACTTTCTTACCAACTCCCTAACCACATCAAGCCATTGGGTATGTAGGGTGCGCTCAGACCCGACAATGCGGGTGGAGTCGACACCCGGTACCTGCATTCTTGCATAACACAAAACGTCGAACAACATGTATATATGCATATATCTCATATTCAAACACATTGTGAAGGAGAGTTATGGTGAGGTAGGGTACTCACGGATGAGCGATGCCACCCCATCTCCTTCACCCGAAACAAACACAATAATCATAACCTAAGTATCATATCATCAATATAACTCACAAAGTAACATCATCATAACATGAGTATCCCACACATAAGTCCAACTATCATAATAAAGTAAGCATAATTGTCTGCCACGCCCAACACATGGCGAAAAAGATGTCAAACAGAGTATCAAATATGCATCAGAACATAACCAAAAATCACACTGAAGCACACACAAACCAAAGCAGTATCAGAGTATCAAAACATGAGAGGCCCTACAAGATCAAGCTCCCATTTTCCAATTATTTAGCATCAATAGTTTGAGGAATGGTTTCTTTTAAATAGCCAAGACAACCCTTTCCCATGAGATAATTCCATACTGATTTTCTCTATGAAGCATTAATTATACGGATTTAGAAGTTTAATTTGAGATTTTCCCATTGCAAGAACACACAACATAAAAAAGAAAGAAATCAACCACTACAAGATTACCCCTTCCTTCCCCAAATTACTCAACCAAGAATGTAACGCCCTGCCATGCAGCCCTATAGGAAGTTGCAAACAACTACTTAAACAGACTAATTATTTTTTTCGTTTAAGTACAATTAATAAGAAAGTTCACTAACTAGTGCCAACAACCTCTAAGGTTACGAGACAAAGGTTATATAGAACCTCAACAAAAAACATGAATCTAAACCATGACAATTATTTAATTAAGAAATAAAACACATGCATTCCAATTAAGATAGTTTATATCAAGCATAAGAGATAACTTTCAATTTCATTAATCATAATTAAACAATATGGTTACAACTCTCATTCCCTGAATAAGGCAAGTCCAAAGAATAAGATTACAATTACAACTTTCCACCTCGATAAAAAATGAGGGGTAATAAATCACAAGAACAACTGAAATGAAATAAAGCAAGAACTGAAACTAAATCCCACGAGCTCTCCAACTAGAAATATCATCCACATGAACATGAAGAAGGCCCAACGGATTAATGTGCACACCACCCAACCAAGTGGAACCCAAAGGCCCACCCCTCGTGCTAGGAGATAGTAACAAGGGATCCTAGCCAAGACCATCTACCTCTAGACACAGTCTAACACATAACTGAACCAACTGACACAACCAAACATATGTACCACACAAGTACAACTCAAGTACAACTCTAACATGGTCACATTGCTTCCAGATATAAAGCAGATCAAGTATGTTAAGGGAAACCATACACACAAAATCAAATACCAACTATGGTCATATCAGGTATGTTAAGGGAAACCATACCCATAAAATCAAGTACCAACTATTGTCCTAGACAGAGTGTCATCACACAGCTCGTCATGAGTTACCCACTGCAGATCTTCATAGGCTCCGGCTAACTTGGTGGCCTCAACCGATCCTCGTCCCTCATACTTACTAATGTAGGATCAAATACCTGTCATAAAGACCAAATAGATAACCTTGCCATTCCAGGCCTTCCCACTCACCCCAAGTGCAAATATGAGTGAGCACTTGCGAATATGAGTGAGGACAGAACTTATCTTGATTAGTGTGAAGTACCACCTAACTTCTAAGAAAATTTCTTTAGTTATCACTTGATTAACTACTTCTGAAGGTTACCCAATCTTACCTCTTACGGGCTCTGGCCCCTAACAGAAGCCACTCTTCTACTTGACAACACACACACCATCCAATTGCCAAGGGTAACAAAGTGCAAACAAACAAGATAACACGACCACTCCTTTCTCAAGAGGCGACATAATTCAACACCCTCTCTAAACATTGGAGGTAACCAAATATCAAACTCAGTCCTTACCAGGAGACACAACTCACATAATCCACTCCTAATCCAAGGAGGCACAAAACATCCCCGTTCGTGGAAACCGGGTAAATAACTGATAACTTCCCATGCACTACCCAAGGGATTCAAAACGGGTTGACAACATGACACCACAATCCACATAAAATAAGATCCCCATCTGGAAGACTTAACAACCCTTCTAACCACTTTTCCCCAATGCGATAACATAAAAGATTACTTTTAAACAAGCAGTTTAATCCGAATTAATCTACTTCGGATTTCCTATATCCACATCTTTCATTTACATTCAGTACTTAATCGCCTTAAGAAAACTGAATCAAATATCGTCTCTTTCAATCGAAGGATGAAATTCAAACCAAAATTTTAATTTCACTAATTGTTCCAATGGTAACAAGTAATCATTTATATTTCTACGCTTCAGAACATAACGTTTAGAAATTACAAAAGGTTTATTGCAAAATAAATTATTAAATAATTACGATGCTAAACACATTTCTTGCTAATTCTATGTTTAACCTTTCAAATATGCATTTAAAATTTCAACTGATAATTTGACTAAAAGCTACATATTATAATTCTCGCATGCGCATTTAAAACATAATAATTGAATTAAATCAATATTTTTACAATATGCCATGGTGGAAAATTTAAAATTATATAATCCAATTACCAAAAATAATTCTTCCATATATGTGTATATCAAATAATACACATATTTAATTATTTCTATATTAATACTTTAATATTATAAAATATATTATTAAATATTAATATATATTATATTAATATTTTAATATTATATAATATAATAATACATATTAATATATTTATATTATACTAATATTATAATAATAAATATTAATATTTATTATATGTATTATACATATATATTAATATTTAATATTATAAATATATAATACTAAAATATTAAATAATAAATAATAAATAAAACCAAGTAAAAAACAAACAAAACCCAAGCATTGGTCTGCACGCACGCCCCACACACAATGGGCGGTTGTGTTTACACATAGTCGTCCATATTGGGTGCGGTTGTGGAGGGGAGAGGGGAGCGTGTTGGGCGCGGCTCCTCCCACTCGCCTCCCATGGGGGGTGGGGCGAGGGGTGGTGGGGGTGAGCCCCCAGTGACCTCCCCCAATTTTTTTATCATTAAAAACCCTAACAAAAAAATGCAAATTTGTTTTTTGTTGACTGTGGATTTTTGAAAAGAAATCTGCTCAACTTTTATTATGGTTTTCAACAACAATATTTTTAACAGAATGTGTATATGCATATATATATGTATTTATATTTCTCAATATATATATATATGCATATATACCCATATACACATGTATTATATATGTTTTCTTTTGCAAAAATATTCAAATCAGAAATCTAATTGAGCAAATAAATTCTAGGAAGAATTATAACAGTCATGTTTCAATTTCTTTGAAGAAATTCATTCTTAAACAGGGTTTTTTGCAAGTGAATTATCTTATTTAACATGGGTCTTTTTCTTGCAATTTACAAACAGAATTTAAATGATTTCCAATAGCATAATCAAACTGTATAACCTTTCAAAATGAAACTACTAACTGAATGAACCTGATTTTTCTTGAGCTTGTGAAGAGATCCAGACGGTGCTCAGCTTCCAACTTCAGCTCCGCGAATTTTCACAACTTCAATCCAAAACCCACAAAAATGCACAAATCCTCCTCTCCTCTATTTTCAAATTTCAAAACTTTCTAAGAAAAATTTGTGAAGAAAAAATCAAATAAGGAAAAATCTCCCCAAAATATCCATGCACCAACCCTCATAAATTTTCAGAAACAGAATAACAAATATCTTCTAATTTCAATTTTTTGAATTCAAATTTTCTAAAATGAAATTTGAAACATTTTCTTTTAATTTTCAATTTCAACCAGTATAACAATAACTTCAAAATAAATAACTTAACTATTTCAACATCATAAATTTAATTAATTAATAAAATAGATTTCATCAACGATTAAATTATTTATTAATTAAATTAAATTAATAATAAAATAAATTACCTTACTAACATAATTCCAGATCAAATTAATCAACAACTTATATGCATAAAACCATTCAATTACCTTTTTAACTTGCAATTAAATAGTCAAAGAGAGGAACAATATTCAAAGCAACACAACCCGACTAACACCTGATGACACACTAGGACTAGGGTGACGACTTGGCATGGAAAACCTAGCTACTATCTCCCAATCGAATATCGTTGGGCGTTGGACACGCTCAAACCTGTGAAACCAGGTGGATTTGATGTCATGTACCTATCAACCTATGAACAAAGAGTATATCCACATGCATAAATATGTCATAAATAAGGCACACCGTGAAGAGGAAATCACGGAATCGTAGGGCGCTCGCAAGCAAGTGATGCGATATCGCCCCCTTCACTAATACAATGTAACTAACTGACAAATCTAACATACTAATATTATCCAAAGCATAAAATATCATTGATTCAAACATCCATAATGCTAATCCAAAACATGTCATAATGATAACATCATAATAAAATACCATCACATCAAAATATAACATTAGCATCGCTTTATAGATAGCGATCAAATAATAGCCGGGTACCATCGTCAAGGTGCTAACAAAAAATACAACATAAAAGGGCAGAACATTGTTCGATCAAAAGGACAAAACGGAGGGGTATTACAAAGAAACCCCCCATAATTATATGAACTGACACTTTACTCAAGTAGTGTGATTATAGGTGTCACTTGCCAAAAAAATGTGAATTGGATTTGATCTTAGTTCCTACATATGCCAAAATTAGCCCTAAGATCAAAGTACAAAAATTACATAAAATGAGATCAATTTTATCAAACCACTAGAAAGTACACAAATAATTATGCACTTTGAAAAAATCACCTAAAAAAGTTACCGTAGGAGCAAGAATGGAGCCCCAAAAGTTCCCAAAACAAGAACAGCCCAACAACACTTGTGAGAATCTATAATTTCTAAAAAACACAACAAAATCAAAAACCAATTCATGAAATAATACCCTAAATCAATAAAATAAACTCAAGGAAAGGATATTTTGAGCCCAATTTATGAGCATTTAAAGGTCAAGTGCAAAATCAAAACTGTCAATTGTGAGGGGGCCAAAAAAAATTAATGCTAGGCTAACATAGTGTTGACATCATCAGTCAACTAAATTAAAATTGATGGTTGGATGCCCATCACTGCTCATTGTGGGGTTGGTCAAAATATTCCAAACTATGGATGAAATATTCCAAATGGTGGATGGAATATTCTATTTCTAAGCATTCAAAACTCTGGTAGAATCTTGCAATATATTCCTAGAATCTATAATTTATAACCAAAATATTATATTTCTTATATTGTCAATTTTATTAACCAACCACTACTGGATCAATGGCAGGTGAGTGGCAAGGCCTTCTAGTTTGTGGCATAGCCCACGCAACACCCCTAGAGCCATGTGTACCATGTGTGGTACAAAGTATACTCTGCGGTTGTGTGGGTCACAAAGTACTGGTCTATACTTTCTTTTTTTAAATGAAAATATACAAATATATTTTTAAAATTCAAACAAAATAAACTGAATAAAATTATTTTTTCCAATTGTACCCTCAACTACATATCAATTGTATGGTCGTACACACAGTTGAATTGGGGAGATCTTTTCTTTGATGGACCCAAGCAAAGTTGTATTATTTTGATGAATTGACAGTTGATCTTTAGGTTTTTGGGCTTTTTGGATGTAATGGAAGGATCAAATTGACCCAAAATACTCCAAAATTGTAGCTACCTCTTGGATCTAGCAACCACTCTACAACTTCAAACCCTCATAGATTTTTCCTCATATATCCAATTTAGACAGAACAAAAGGAAATTTTGACTTTATCAAACACCCTAAACTCAGTGATGAACTCAAATTTGTACCAACAAGCTCCAAGATGAACCTGCAATACAAAGACACAAAGAAGAAACCCCAAATCTGGTATTTCTTTTCAAGTTCTTTTGATTCTCTATACCATCATTCAATGCAAGAGAAGATAATACTTAACTTTTCAAGATCCACCAAGATTTGCAAAATAGGTAGATCTATCAATAAATATGAACAAGAAGCAATCCCATAAGCTCTAGTACCATGTAAGATTTGGTATAGAATACTCTACACTATGCAAGATTTTCCTTAAGATTATAGCCACCCAAGATCTAGGAACTTCATGAAAGCACAAGAGAGATCAGCTATGAGAGAATAATACTATTCTACCAAATGATACAAATGACAGATTATGATGATATGATTCATCAATGTATTATGATTATTGTATCAATGTTACATGAGACCCTTGGTTATATAGCCAAGGTAATACATAGGATTAAATAATATTATGAAAAGTTTTGTAATCCTCTATCATGAGACAACTAACTCAAATAATATAAAATCACTTAGGACACAATCATTAAATAAAATCCAAATAGATAAGATATGATAAGATCTTATCTAGACAACTAAGAACTCTAAAAAAAACACCTAGGACTTGAGTAAACTTAACATGTAAATAGGATCCACTAGTGAACTATTTAGGTAAAACACAACAATTACTTGTAATTTGAATAGACACTAACACACACAAAAAATTACTGCAAATGAATAACAAAAAATAACACAAAAATTTATTGTATTACAAATCAATTGCAATGTTACATCCCTTTTTAAAGATGAGTAGAGCATGCAAGCTCATGTATAATTTATGCATGTCAATTTTAAATTTGACAAATTGATACTAGTGTGGTAGTGGTGTAATGGAATGAGTACAAATGCATGTTGTATTTTCTCTAGCTTGTTACAAAGGTGATGAAGTCACCAGGAATTAGTTGTGGTTGAAGAATTAGTGGTAGTGGAGGACTTTGGATGTGAAGGAGGTCATATCATCATACCACAGGGCTTTCCAATCATGCTTCAAATCTATAAACATAGAAATTGTAATTGACATACATTGTTGAACCTGAAGGTTTTCATAAATGATGTTGATAATTTTTTAACACCTTATGAACATAAAAATAGTTAACATAGGTGCTTGAAGGGATCCACCAGAAACATCTTAATACCATATGGAGGTCTTGAGAAGAAGAAAAAAGGGGTAGTAAATTTTCTTCTATCATATTCAGGAAAGACCAAGCCACCAAGAAAGAAAAGGATGACATTGAAAGTACATAGTTCCTCTTTGAGCCCCTAGCCATCACACCTTATACCCACCAACATTTATTAGACAGCATTGAATTCCACTAGGGTGGAACTGGAAAGTGCGTCTCTCAAAATGGAGCATGAGAAGTTGGTGGGTTTCTTTGGAGAAAAGATTAAAATAATTTTACTCCCACACTCCTATTGAAAGAACTTATCTCCCTTAGAGCTCCTCATATTGGTTCAAAACTCAACACAAGGGCCAAGTCAACCGAATCAACTCATTTCCAATTCCACCTATTTTGAGCAGAATTGGTCTTTTTTCCTCTAAAACTAAATAACTTGAGACAAGAGAATTTATAGTATCCCTAATAATACCATGACATAATCCTTATTAACCTCATAAAATACTTATAAGGATTTAGAACATTATACTCAAAACCATTTTATGAACTTAAGAATGATTTCAATTGAACTCACCATCCCTCTTTGTAGCAAAATTTTGAGGTTAATCCAGCACTTGAATATCAATTATATTTGATCATTAAATATCCAAAATCTACATGATTTGGATTCTTGCAAATCCTTGAAATGTTAGCACACATGCTTTAAAATATTTCACAAATATTCACTAACATTTATAATCAATATCATTAATTATACTTCTTGATTGTCTAACCATATCACAACTTCCTCTTTTGAAGAACACTAGTGTGCCAAAAAAATTCACCACCTTATACAATCTCACAAGAAACCCCGAGCTATAAATTGTATAAGTGTTTCTAAGTCATGAGAAAGACCCCACAATTAATATTTGTATGCATACACTAAGGTACCATGTTGGTATATATTTGGAAATTATGGATGACATATTCCTAATAAGAACAATTTTATTGGTCTTAGGTTGCCACTTGTAAAATTGTATCTGATTTATGAAGAGGAACCCACAAAAAACACTCAAGCTCAAATATAGTGATGTCATGTTGAAGGTCAACTATAATTTATTTATACTATGTGTCATCATATCATAATAGTGTAGCCTTGAGAAATAATACTTTGTAGATCTTGTGCTTCAATGAAAATTTGACATGTTACAACCATTATTTGTTAACATTTTGGGCATACACTTAATAAGAACCGAGGAAAACACCCAAGAACTTTCTACATAGATGAAATATGTCAACATAGTACATTAATGTGGGCTTAATTTGCATGAATATAATGAAATTGCACTACGAAGAGGTATCACACTACAATGAGAAACTGTTACCTAGAATATGGTGGCCCTATGGGTGAAGTCAACACAGATCATCGGGAAAGCACACATGGCAGCTAAAAACAAGAGCACAACTTGATCAAAATAATATTTTCAATCTCACATTGCAATGAATGAATACACTCCAATAAATAATTTTTTTATAAAATAACTTAACAAATTATTTAAATATTTTTTTAAGTTAATTCATTCAACTATAATAACTTATTTAAAATAATTTAAGGCTATATTGCATTAGTAAATTTAAGTAAATAATCAATTTAATTTTATGTAATATATAAAAATGTATCCTTGGACATTTCCGCACTCATTTGGGCCTTTCTTGTGGATTTTGGCCTATTTTTGCGTAGATTTAATGTTGTAATGTGGTCAACACATTCACATTAGGTCTTGGACCCTTGACAATCAATAAAAACATAATGATGTCTTGCAAAGGTGTTGTAAAGTGTTGTAAGCCACTTTCACACTTTTCTAGGACCTTTCTATTATAATTTACCTAAACAACCTCTTTTTATCACTTACCAAGCCTTATTTCAAAGTGTTGTAAGGAGTTGTAACAAACTCTCACACTTTCATAGGATTGTCATCAATAATTTGACCCTTTCTTATGTTTAAATGACCCCTTAATGCACTTATAGGCCTTACCTAAGTGTGTTTCAAAGAACAATCCCATTAAACATCATTAAATACACTTTAATTCTTGACACTTAGCATCATTTCCCTGGTGGGACCAAGTCGTCACCTTGGGCAACTTAGTCCCATCTGGCTTAAAAATCAAAATTACTTCAATATTCTAGCGGGACATTTGTTCTCTAAACCCTAAGGTCAGCCTATGATGAGGTATTTTCAGGAAATTAGGGAAAATCATGTATAAATAAAGGGTTTTCCCCTCATTTTCATCCCTATCTAACTAATTGTCTAATTCATTCACTCATCACTCATTCATCATTCTTCTCAAGCAAGCTAGGGATTTTGGCATTCTAAGTCATCAAGAAGCATCCAAGGGAAGATTCTTCATCCATTGCTGCAAAAAATCAAGATCAATCACATGGAAAGTTCTTAACTCCATTTTTTCATGATTCATTACATTATTTCTTCATTTTAGTTTAATTACCTAAAAGGGGTTTAACCAAGGCAAACCCCCATGCCCTAACATTCAACATTTCTCTCTCTTTCCTTATGTGTTTGCAGATTTAGGTACTTTGAAGGCTTGGATATCATTGAAGAAAGGGTTGGAAGCTTGTTGAAGACATCTCCTTGTTGGCTAGGGAAAAACATCCACTAAGAGTCTCTTACAGTGTCAAAAATCATAGTTTCAGATCTGGATACCTAGAGGAGTAGAAAGTGCAGACCGAGGGCTTTCGTTTCCATTTTTAGATTTTCAGAAAAGCCAAAGTGGACTAAGTTGCCATTATTGGCGACTTAGTTCCATTGCACATGTTTTTTCAATTTTTTTTGCAGATTTGGATACCCATTTGGCCAAAATGACCTCTGGTGCAATTTTCCAAATCTGGGACTAGGTTGCCTAGAATGGCGAATTAGTCCCAGCAAGCCAAATTTTAGCATCAATGGAATTTCCAGCCTTCATCCTAGTCCTCAACATATTTCCAGGTGCATGCTTTCTATTCTACTTTCCTATTTTATTTTATTTGCATTTCTATTATTTTTAGGTCTTTCTGCATATCACAATGTGTTTTCAAATACTTTACATTTCTTTAGTTTTGCATCCATATTTTATCTTCTTTATCAATTTTCAGCCTTAGGAACAACCTCCTTAGACACATTTCAATCACATTAGCATTATTCTTGAATGAAGCTCCAAGTTTTGGGGTAGAAAGACCTGTCTCCTTTTAGGTGAAAAACCCTAGAAGTGCAAGAGAACCCCCTTTTTCCCCTAAAATCTACAATTCAGTCTAATAAATTTAATATAAAAGTATACAAATTAAAAAGTGCCCTTTGATGGCCAAAATAATATTTTTACATTCAAAATATATTTTTAAGGTGAAAGGTGCAAGGAACCTTAAATATATATTAATAGGTATATGAATTACAAAGGCCCTTTGATGACCAAAATAACACATTTGTAAAGGTCTTGAGGTGGTTAGATGAAATTTGTATCGTACTTAGAAAAATGGCTCTATAGAAGCCTAAGACAAACACATTAGGATCTGGAGTTCATAAGTTGCAAAATAGAATCCCAAAACAACCCACAAAAAACACTTTTAAAAGTAAATTTGAATTGGAGGCTCATCTACATTTATTAAACTAGGTTGGGCAATATTTGCATCTAGAATCGACTAGGATGTTATTAAAATAATATTTAATAATTAATTAACTAATGCTCAATGATGTATTATATTGTAATTTTGTAGATGAGAACGTCTCTTCAGTTCTCCTTCAGTTTCTTTTTATAAACTTTACATTTTTTGGAATCTATGTAATCTATCTATTGAGAATTTTCTCCTCATGTAAATATATCAATTTTTAAATCTCTACCACTACTCTTTGTTACATGGTATCAAAGCAGGTTTTGAGCGAAAAAAATCATTTTCTTGAGAAATTCATTTTTTTGAGAAATCGCGTCTTGTTTAAGAAGAGGGTCGTGTTTTGGGCGTCAAATTTTGTCTTCTGGAAGTCGCGCTTCTTCATGAACCACTTCTATTTTCTCACGTCTAATTTATTTTCATGTTTTTGAAACCTTTGAAGGCGTCTACCCAAAATTGTGGTTGTGTACAAAGTCTCCTGAGTGCGATTTTTGTTTTTTTTCTACATGATTTTTGGGTGCTTTATTCTTCAAAATCTAGACGTGTTTTTGGATTATCTTTTGCTTGTGTTTCATCCAAAATCATCCTCTAGTTTTGTCGTGATTCCTAAAATTCCTAAGTGTGTTTATTAGTTTTTTTTGGGCGTCATTTCTCTGATTTTTTCCTACACGCGACTCAACTCGGTGGAGATTTTCCAGACATCTTGTTGGCCCGCGTGATCTCCCTTATTTCTTTGGTGTGATTTTGAAACCCTCCAAATTCGTGGTGTCTTTCGATGCACAGGTTCTATATTTTTTTAGATTTTTTAAATCAAAACCAGCTAGGTTTTTGAAATAAATCCTTTGTTTCAAGCTGAAATTTTTTTTTCATCATAAATAAATTTCTAAGTTTTTTGAGAAGATTTTTGGGTTGTCATCCATTTTTTTGGGTGCCTCATAATCCATGCATTAGGATTTGTGCAAAGCAGATTTTTCTTGAAATTTCTGCCTGAAACTACCTCAACTTTCAATACATTGGAATTCATGTCTTGAGTTTCATGCATTCAATTTTTTGAGCCTCTTTTATGTATCTCATTTTTCATGCTTTGGAAAGTGTAAAAGATGGCATCTTTGACCAACATTATGTTGGAAAGTAGTCAGTGATTCAATGGAAAAAATTATAATACCTGGAAGTAGCGAATGATGACTATCTTTGAATATTGTTGCCTTGATTAGATTGTTCTAGGCACCGCTACTCGTCCCACAATAGTGGGTAAAGACCAAGAGAAGTTTGATTAGATAAATTATGAACACTGATCCTCATTAATATTTCAGTTACTAATGATCAACTTCCACAAGTTTCATTTGACATATCAACTACTGAGATTTGGGAGCATTTGAAAACCTTGCATGAGACCTCTAACGAGAGCCATGCATTATTTTTAAAGAACCAGTTGTTCTCTATCATTATGGATGAGAGAATGTCCTTACAGGAGCATCTAACAAAGATTCAAGACATTTGTGATTAGTTGGAGGTGATTGTTCGGAAGATGAAGGAAGAATATATGGTAGTCATCACTTTGAAAAGCCTACTGAAGTTTTATGAGCACTTTGTTGAAACTCTCAACATTACATCAACTAATGTTGATTTGAAGTTTACAGAGCTTTGTACCATACTTTTGTAGTAGGAATGTTGGAAACAACGGTTTGGTACTAATGCCTCTTCATCCTCTACAGAGCAAGCTTTTGCAGCCAAGTCTCAAGCTAAGAATAAAGGGGAAGGTCCACCTCCACAGCTGGAAGGCTCAGGTCAACCCCAAGGAAACCCAAGAAGAATAACATTCAATGTAATTACTACCACAAATGTGGTCATATGAAGAAGGATTGTCGACAACGTTTGGCTTCTGAAAAGAAGAAGCAGGGAGGGTCTCAACAAAAAGTAAATGTTATCAAGCACACTAAGCAAAAGGAATCTGCATTTTATGCCTTTATGGATAAAATACCTATAGATCATGTGAATTCATATGCCTAGCACATTGATTTAGGTGTTTCACGATACTTCACCCATTGGCGTGATTGGTTCACAGACTTTTTTTCCTTTCAATGACTCAGTTATTTTTGGAGGAGGTGAAGTATATACCGTTGTCGGCAAGGGAAACATTCAGATTTAGTCTAGTGGGAGGAATCTCATATTCCTCAATGTTTACTATATTCCTGGCATGGAATTCAACCTTCTCTTTGTCGGTCAGATTATGTGGCACTCTCCTCAGTTGGATGTGGTATTTAGTGCACATAAATGTTTGATTGTTGATCGGGAGACTCGCACCACTTGGTTTTTGGTATTGAGGATCACGGTCCATACAAACTTGTGGATACAGGTGATTATCTAGAGTTAGCCATGGCAGCCAAAACTTCTTCCATCACCAATCTTTGGAATTAGCGTTATGGGCACTTAAATGTGCATTATCTCTCTTAGCTATCTTAGGAGGGACTTGTAGCCGGTTTGCCTAAGATCAAGACTCGGCATCATGGAGTTTGTGGAGCTTGTCAGGCTGGGAAGTAGCATAGGATGCCATTCCCATATGGTGACTCATGGCGAGCCTCCAAGGTACTACACTTGGTTCATGTTGATGTATGTGGACCAATGAGTACACCTATTATTGGTTGTAGGTATTTCTTGCTTTTTGTTGATGATTTTACTCATAAAATGTGGGTGTACTTTCTTAGACAAAAATCAGATGTGTTTACTATATTTCAAAAGTTTAAGGCCTTAGTAGAGAAAGAGATTGGTTGTTCCATAATCCCTCATAGGTCAGATAATGGGGGGAATTTTGTTCTGCTGATTTCTCCAACTTCTATGATATACACGGCATCAAACACCAATTAACCACATCCTACACTCCTTAGTAAAATGGTGTTGTAGAGTGGTGCAATCGTATAATCATTGAGATGGCTCGCTCCATGTTACAACATAGGAGTGTTCCTAATAAATATTAGGCAGAAGCAATCTATACTGATGTCTATCTTCTTAATTAGTCTCCTACATAGGTTGTTACGAGGAAGACTCCTGAGGAAGCTTGGACTGGTCGTAAACCTAGGATCAGTCATCTAAAAATCTTTGGCTCTGTAGCATGTGTATGGATTCCAGATGCCAAGCACTCCAAGTTGGATTCCAAGAATCAAAAGCTTATATTCACAGGATACAATGACAACCATAAGGCTTACCGATTGATTGATGTAGACATTGATCATCTCATCTTTAGTCAGGATGTTATCTTTGATGAAGAACGAGGACCTTTTCACCTTTCCTTGTATGTGCAGCATTTTGAGGATCAACCTTTGAAGGCTTTTGATTTGGGTGTTCGTTTTCCGTTAGGTCCACCTGATGGGAGGGATGATGCAAATTTTATTTTTGATGATGTTGAACTCAATTTTCCTCTGAATGATGTTGATCTTTCGTATGTTGAACCTGTTCTAGATCCAATACCAGTTCCACCTCCTCCTCATGCATCCAATGTTGGTACTTCTACTCTCCGGCCTAAATGGTGAGATAAGACCATTGGTGATCTTCATGATGATGATCTCATTAAGGATAGATCATCTAGAAACAAGAGCAAACAATAGCATACAATTAATTTTGCTCTCATGGCCAACATTCATAGTGCTTATGAGCCTTAGACATATTCAAAGGCTAAAGGAATTCCTGAGTGGGAACAGGCTATGGAGGCTAAATACCATAGTCTTCAGAAGAATCACACTTGGGTCCTTTTTGATCTTCCTCCAAGGAAGAATCCCATTAGCTGCAAATGGGTGTATAAGGTTAAGTACAAAGTTGATAGAACGCTTGAAAATTACAAAGCGCGTCTTGTTTCCAGGGGGTTCTCATAGAAAGAAGGCATTGACTACAAGGGGACTTTTGCTCCTATAGCCAAGATGAGTACCATTCATCTCATCCTTGCTTTAGCAACCCAGTTTGGTTGGAAAGTCCATTAGATGGATGTTAAGAGTGTTTTCCTCAATGGTGAGTTGAAGGAAGAATTCTACATGACACAACCTCCAAGGTTCAAGGTTGTCGATAAAGAACACCAGGTGTGCAAACTGGTGAAAGCACTCTATGATTTGAAACAAGCTCATCGGGCTTGGTACATCAAGATCGAAAAGTACCTCACAGATCATGGCTTTCAGAGGATTCCATCTGGTTCTAATCTGTATTTCAAACACACTAGTAGTGATATTTTTATTCTTGTTGTCTATGTTGATGACTTGATCATTACTGGAAGCTCACCACATTTGATCAATGAGATCAAATAGGATTTGTGTAGCTCATTTGACATGACAGATTTAGGACTTCTACATTATTGTTTAGGTGTTGAGGTTTGACAGATAGAGAGCATTGTATTCATCTCCCAATCCAAATATGCTTGAAGTCTACTGGATAAGTTCTGAATGCAGGATTGCAAACCTGCTTCCACACCTATGGAAAAAGGGTTGAAGTTGCCAGCTAAATTAGATTCCCCTATAGTGGATGAATCCTCGTTCAAGAAACTAGTAGGCAACCTCATCTATCTCACTACAACTATACCTGACCTTAGTTTTGTAGTGAGCTACATTTCATGCTTCATGATAGCCCCAAAGGTTGATCACTGGGTAGCAGAAAATTGTGTTTTGTGTTATGTGAAGGGAACTTTTGATTATGGACCTTTTTACACTAGGATTCATGATCCTAGACTTGTTGGTTACAGAGACTCAGATTGGGAAGGTTCAGTTGATGACATAAAATCAACATCTAGGTATGTTTTTCAGTTTGGGATCTAGTGCAGTCACTTGGACTAGTAAAAATTAGTAGGCAATGGCTCTTTCCTCGACAAAAGTAGAGTATCAAGGAGTAGTTAAGGTAGCTTGTGAGGCATTTTGGCTTCACCGGATGCTTTTGGATATGCATATATCTCAAGTACGTCTGACTCTCTTATTCTGTGATAATCAAGGAGTTCTCAAACTTGTCAAAAATCTAGTCTTTCATGAAAAAACCAAGCATGTGGAAACTCATTGTCACTTCATTTGGAAGCTTGTTGAAGACAGATCAATTTAGTTGTTGTATTTTCCAATAGAGGATCAGACAACAGATATTCTCACCAAGTCCCTCAATCCAAATAAGTTTATAAAATTCAAGGGGCATCTTGGTGTAGTTGATAGATTGAGCATTAAGGGAGTGTATTAAAATAATATTTAGTAATTAATTAATTAATGCTCAATTATGTATTATATTGTAATTTTGTAGATGAGAACATCTCTTTAGTTCTCCTTTAGTTTCTTTTTAGAAACTTTACATTTTTGTAATCTTTATAATCTATTTATTGAGAATTTTCTCCTCGTGTAAATATATCAATTTTTAAATCTTTGTTGCTCTCCATTACAGATATCAGGTCAGAAAAGGTGGATGGCGACTTAACAGGAAAAGAACAGACTATAATATATCTTCAATACACTCTATAGACTCCCCACCTAACTCTCATCTATGATCTTGAAGTCATTTATGTACAGTGATGTTGCATGACTTTTGAAGGCCATGCTTAATGTCAAAGTAAACATAAATTACAAGTGGATAAGTTTGGACGTTTATGATCTTGAATGGACCGCCAATAGGAGAATTTCTTACCTTAAAGAAATCATATTCATGAAGGGATTTATAAAAGGAATCATTGGCTATGTAGGGCTCTTGAATATAATGAAACACTAGCTCCTAGACTATTACTACATCTTGTATTAGGTAAAATACATTGGATAAGAATGTTGAGGTAACTTGAGAGGGAAAGATTACTCGTGGGTGGTCCAAGAATTTCTCACAACTCAATATTGCATGCAATGCCTCCTCCACTTCAATGCGGTCTATTTTGAAGATGAACTATCACTTGTTCAAAGGGGTAGCCATTGTAATCTCCTCTAGCTGAAACACTAGTGCCTACAAACAACCAAACAAAACTAGTGAATGCAGTGAAATCTTACTAAAACTATAATTTAATGGAATTTACTCGTGTAAGGTATAATTCCTTCTTTTTGGAGGCATTATCAGCACATGGGAGAGTCATTGCAAATATTATTTTGATTGACATGTGGCTTCAAGAAAAATACTTTGAAGCATTGAAAAGATATAAAATTTATTAGGAGTGTTTAATGATAATGAAGGAGGATATAGTGGACTATGAGAATTAAATCCAGCCAATTGTACCTTGTGTTATTTTCATATCGAATCTCAATTAATTTTTCTCTCTTCCAATCAAAATAGGGTACTATTTTTGTTTTTAAATATCTCCCACCCACAAATTAAATTAATAACATCAAGTTGGTGAATTATATATACATCAAAGACATAAATACCCATCCCTTCAATAGTTAGTTCATCATAGGCTGATAAAGTTTTGTAATTGTCGATACATTGAGCACTTCCCAAAGACTTGTTGACACTTGTCTCTATTTTGAAGACTTTATGTACGAATTTGGCTATGTCAAAACTTTGGCCTAGAATAGAACTTATGCCACGTTCATCTATGTTCATCCAATGATGTATATGTAAAGTTATAAATTCATCAAAAAACTTAATCATTATCATTTAGCATTTGATCATTTTTCCACCCAAATTAGGATTTTTCAAAAACTTACCAACACAAATTTTTCAAATAATTAATTTTATAATTTTGAATATTTATATAATTTTCCACTAAACTTATTTTATTTGTTTGAATACAAGATTAATTTGTCAATGAATTTTATTTTATTTTTTAATATAAGCATAATTCACCGATGAAATTTTATTTTTTGAATACAAGTATAATTCACTAATATTTTCTACAAATTTATAGTGATTTTAAAAAATGCCAATAAAATAAAATCAAAAAATCAAAAAAGAAAGATTTGTCAATAGAATTAATATTTTTTCCCAAAATAATGTAAGATTTGCTAGGATTTTATATCTTTTTCCAAGGAGGGTTTCTTAAATTTTTCCTTGCTTCTAATCATTCTTCTCATCATGTAGTTATTGTAAGGAAGTTAAGGTAGCGGAACAACTTCCTACACTAATCTTGAGAGGAGGATAATGAAAAAATTTACAGATCTTTAGAACAGTTACAAAAATAAACATAAATAATATGCATACCACAACATAGTGATTTACATGGGATAAACCATTTCAAGAGAAAAACCCCACACTCCAAAAGCCGCCCAATATATTATTCAAAAATCACAAAGATTACAATATACTTGTAGAGCAAGCTTCTCACAAGAGTATCACCAACCAGAGATCTAGAGGCAACATGACCACTATCAAACTCTTAGGATACATCACAATACACAATCCTAATACAATGCCCTCATAAAATAGGATTTTTGTCTAGGGAAAGTCAAGCCAACAAAATATCAACCATCACATCTGAGACCTAATGATGAATGGTCCAGATTTATAATAATAAAATATACATAAAATTTAGCTTTTAGGGGTGCCACCACCGAGCCCCCACTGAGGGGGGATGATCCTCCCAAAATCCTCACGAGGGGGTACCCCCTACACCCCCCATGCTTACATATAAACAGTACCTTGTGTAATTGCAAGGTTGAGACACATTTTCCCAACAAATATCCCACTTGTCGAATACCTTGCAAGAGCAACGAGAGGGTGTATAAACATCATCGGATCGAAAGGCCCATAGTCTCTAAAAACCATCTAAAATTATTTGTGCTCATAGGCGTAGTTAAATAATTAGCAACATTCATCAAAGTCTCTACCTTAACTAGCTTCACCTTGTCATCTTCAACCATATCTCAAACAAAATGATACTATACAATATACATCAATTTTCTTGGTCATGGCATGAAATGTCAAGCTCTTAGCTAGACATATCGCACTTTGGCTATTGCAATAAATTGTCACTGAACCTTATTTTATTCCAATATATAAACATAGGCTCTTAAACTAAATGGCTTCTTTACAAGAATGAGTAGATGTCATATACTTAGCTTCAACAGTGGACAAAGCAACCACAACCTGTCACTTACTCATCCAACTAATTACACCACCAAATAAGGTAAACACATAAGCACTAGCGGATCGTCTGCTATCAACATCACCTGCCTAGTTTGGATCCACATAACCATGAATATCGAGGAAAATATCATCTTCAATCAAATTAATATGATAACACAAGGAATACTTTGAGGTATCGCGCAAATATTTGAAGACTCCTTTAACTAAATCCCAATGAACTCTACCAGGATTAGACATATATCTGGAAATAACTCTCACTACTTGGGCAATGTATGGTCTTATACAAACCATAGCATACATCAAACTTCCAACTACACTACAATAAGGTACTCTTCTCATGTCTTTCATCTCTGATGGGGATGTTGGACAATCTGAAATAGATAAATTTGTTCCAACTGAAACAGGAACACGCAATGGTCTACAATCCTACATATCAAACCTTTGTAAATTGAATTGGCATACTTACTTTGGCAAAGACATGGTTTTTTGTCCACTCTATCTCTTTTAATTTCCATCCCAAGAATGTGTCTAGCTGCAGCAAGGTCTTTCATTTCAAATTTAGCAACAAGTTGAGATTTTAGTTTTGAAATCACATCTTTCCCTTTACAAATAAATAACATATCATCAACATATAATACAATAAATAGAAAACAATCGCCATTAGTTTTATAATAAACACAATGATCTGATTTAGAACACTCAAATCCCAAACTCAATGTATATGTATAAAATTTTTAGTACCACATCATAGGAATATTTTAGGCCATACAAATATTTCTTCAATTCACAAACCAATTTACTTTTACCTTTCACTATGTAGTGCTTTGGATGTGTCATATAAATATCCTCCTCCAAATCACCATGAAGGAAAGTACTTTTAAAATTAATTTGCTCAAACTCTAAATCATAAGTAGTAGAAATAGAAAGCAAAAATCTAATGGATGTCATTTTTGTAACAAGAGAAAATATCTCACCATAATCAACACCCTCAACTTGAGAGTAACTTTTTGCAACCAACCTTTATTTGTACTTCTTAATACCTCCATTTGAACCAATATTTTTCTTGAATACCCATTTGCAACCAATAGGTTTTCTTCCTTTAGTCAATGGTACAAGATCCCATGTATCATTCTTTTTCAAAGATGTCATTTCTTCATCCATAGTAATC